>CAJNIZ010043533.1:45384-55823 GCA_905231905.1 Symbiodinium pilosum | reverse complement strand
TTGGAGGGTCAGGGGACTTAGTAAGTAGGGTAATAACTAGGATAACTAGGGTTACTATATGGGTTATAGGGGTTATTAACCTACTTACTAAGTCTCCCTGACCCTCCAAGTAGGGTTTAGGGTTTAGAGAAATGGCGCCTGGATCCTTGGAGCTATGTGACCCCTTAGGGGGTATCGTACTTCAAGAACCCGCCAGATGAGCTACAGTCTAAGCTAATTAAAGAGGGGTAATGTAAGGGAATTTACAGGGGAGTATTAATTATAGGGGTTTATGAAGGGGGGTACTAGGAGTTTAGAGCATGGCTCATGTAAATCCTATGCCTTACTTCCTAAACCCTAAACCCTAGACGTAATATCTGATATGCGAAAGGGAATCCTTGCTTTTGTCAGGCTGAGCCTGCAGAAAAGCAGCAGCTTTTGAGCGATGCGACTCGGCGTGAGCTTTTTTACCTAGGGATATGGGTCTGGGGTTTAGGGTGCTGCGCCCACTCTGTAAGAGTTGGATGATATCTATGATATAGCTATATAGTTATATATATATATAACCCTTAAGATGATCTCTAATGTAGGCTGATACAAGGTGGGGCAAGTACCCAACCTAGACGCTTAGACCGAGAATCCGCCGGTTCCATGGCTATTATCTTTTAAATTCAAAAATTCATCCCCTGAAAACAGGCTAGGCGCAAGGGTCTAGGTAGGGTTTGGGGTCTGGGGTTACGCTTCGCAGTACGAGTCCCTCATTGGTAGTATGCCAAAGGTTTGTTCAATCAAGACTCTAAACTCTAAGCCCTCACCGCGTAGGGGCTGATCCTCTCGTACTGCTGAGAATGGCAGGGATTTGGATGGGTTTCTACGCGGGAAAAAAATGTCGTGATGCTGGCAAGGGTTTAGGGTTTAGTTTAGAGTGGCTTGAGGAACAGATTGGAACTTGGAGGATTAGATTAGATAATAGCTCTGATATCAAGATTCTTTATATTAGGCAAGGAAGCGAGGCAATCTGAAGTTGATATCGCAGCCAGCATTGACAGCAATTGAAGATGATAACAGAATTGCAACGTATCAATAGGATTGCGGTCAAGGATTTATGGGCCAGGTCTCCTATGCCAACTTCCATCTCAGTTTCCTCCTATACACCCTATCAATCCCTATCATAATATGGTAGTTTCGATTTTCTCTTCCATTCTCTCAACATATACCCCATATAACCCCCATGTATATACATATGTGTGTACAGGTACTTATACAAATATACATGTACACACAGCCTAACGCTGCCAAAGGCTAGAACTGACCCGGCCTCACCAGCTTCACCAGCTTCCCCTTCTCGAATGGAGGCTGGCTATGCGCGGCTCCCAGCACAAAGGGGTTTTGGGGTCCAGGGTAGGGCTTCAGGTTCTTGATTGGGATACCGGCAAAGTTGTGATGCGATGTTCCCTATTGGGTTTGGTAGAGTGCAAGATAGCAGTAGTTTCAAACAATGACCTATAGGTTTGGTGTTTAAGTCTCCGAGTCATTTGTAGAGTTGGGGTCTGGGATTTCGATTGCGATTATGGTGTAGAGTCCCCTCGAGCTGCTGACCGTTTTATGAAGTTTGGTTTCAAACTCCAACTCAGAACAAGCTCCGCACATGATTTTGCTTTCGAGGAAGCCCCCGTGCTTTCTATGTAGAACGCCCCTTTTAGGGAGCCCGTTTTCTGAACTAGTCCTGACCCATGTTCCAGCCAGACACGTGGGGCCTTCATTGAAATTGCCAGGCGGCTTCGAAACCCTATGAAACCCTATGCCCAAAGCCCCAATCCTTCTACCTTCAGCACAAAAGCACATGAGGCTTTCCCCAAAAGAAGGGGTACACTCCCCCAAACTGACATAGAAACCCATATAGCCCCATTTTAAATGGACTGTAGTCTTTATAGGGCCCTTTTTGGGTTTCCATGTTAGTTTCCAGGAGTGTACCAGTTTGGGAGTCCTCTTAACGCTGATTGTAGTATTTAGGGTCTGTCTCGGGGTCCCTGGAGAAACTCCCATGCCCCCAAGCCATGCCATGAGCCCTAAACCGGGTTTAGGGTTTAGAGTTTAGGGCTTAGGGTTTAGGGTTTAGGGTTTAGGCTTAACCTAAAGCCCTAAAACCCCTAAAATCCTAAACGCTTAGCCCTTGAACCCTAAAACCCATACTCAAGACATGCAGTCAACCTGATCTCCTTGACCCTTTAAGCCTGTAACTCCAAGTACCTACAGATTAGTAGTCCTGACGCCCTAGTTACCAAGCTCCAAACCTGAGAGACTTAGACCTTATGTCTCAAAGGCTAAACCATTTGAGCCATGGTCTAAACATGTCTAAACTCCCTAAAGAGGGTTGTAAAGGGGATTGTACGGGGAGTATTATAGGGGTTATTATGCGGGATACTAGGAGTTTAGAACACAGCTCATTTGGCCTAAGGGTTTGAGGTCTCAGACTATAGTCCCCCTTAAGTAGATAGAATATGAGGTATATGGGGATCTTATTATAATATACCTAAAGCCATATTCTATCTACTGAAGAGGGACTATAGGTCTTTGATCCTAACATCTAAGAAGCTTCCAACCGTTCTGTCTAAGATTCCCACATCCTAGACCCATAATCTGCAATCACAAGTTCTCTACTTTCAACCTGATTGCGTAAGACCTAAGACCTCAAACCCCTTAACCTCCAAAACCTGAAAACCGTATACCCCAACCCCTAGATCCTGAATGATGCTTACATAATCCACGCCAAACCCTCCACCAATTATGAGAAGCGTTCATAGGTCCTGTAGAACCGGTTGGAGCGTACTCCACAGCCCCAAAGCCTAATTCCATATGTTCATGTCCTAAAACAATTCTTATATATTCCTCAAATAGGTACCCCCAGAATCTCCCATTCTGAGAGACTTCCATATCCCAATAACCCCTACAGCTGCATTCTCCGCTGTTGTGGGTAATATCTATATACAAACCTTTTTCTATGCCCCAAATAATCCCTAAACCATGAACTCTAAACCCTGAAAAGCCCGAAAACCGGAGCCCAGAAACCTTAATCCCTAAACCCCACAAGCCTTAATCCCTTAACCCCACAAGCCTTAATAATCCCTAAACCCTGAACCCGAAACCCCAGAACCCTGAACTCTGACCCCTAAACCTTTACAAAAACTGCGCCGAGATCTCAAGCTCGACCCAGAGCTATGGCCTCGGATCTCGGAGCGTGGGATCCCGAGGCGGCCCGGCAATGATCTTAGGGGCTTTGGGGTTTGGGGGGTTTAGGATTAGGGTTTAGGGTTTAGGGTTCCAGAGTTTAAGGGTTCAAGGGTTTAGGACTTACGCTTTAACGTAAGCTCTGAGGATTCCTGTTTGAAAGGATTTGGGCTCCACTGCCATATTATATTAGGTCTTCAGCTGAATTTGAGCCTTAGGGTTAGGGTTCAGGGTTGTGATGATGTAGAATCTGTAATAGAGGGGGCCAAACTCAACGGTTTACTATAGGCTCCAGAACTAGCTTGTGTTTTATCTGGGGTTTTGGTAATCAATGAAGAGGATAGGGCGCAGGGTCTAAAGTTTAGGGGCTGGGTTTCGGGATAACGGAGAGTCAACTGGAAAGGACAGTGGACAACAAACTGTACACTTGTTTGATATAGAGGGGTTGAATGTAAACCTTATGTTAAGTTCCCACCCAGCAACAGTGATATAAAAGGAAAGTATATGTACACACACAAACGTGCATGTGTATATATATGTATATTCTTATAGACAGATAGATACACACACATACACACCGCCCTTGCCATAACTACCATTTTCCTCTGGTGGTCACCATGGGCTGGGGGATTATGCTAAGAAATGCCTGTGTAGGGCCTTGGTGGTCTTGGTTTAAGGGTCTGAGGTATGAGGGTGAAGAGTTAGGGTTGAGAGTTTAGTGGATAGGGGCTCAGGGTTCAGGAATCAGGGTTTGGCATGCGTGGGAAGGTACACGTGGCTCCGAGACCTTGGTTATCGCCTACTTGCATACATCATCATGGTAGAAGGAGTCGTACGGTAGCCAGAGCGTCAAACCTCACAGGTTGGTATTGGCAGCAGTAAGAGCAGGAGCTAGTGGTTGGCCCACGCTCCATGGAGCGCCGTGGGCCGAAGCCAACCTGCTTGCTGCAGTCTTGGCGTGAAGTTGGCTCTTCCAGGCTTTCAGGAGGAGGGCGGCGGTGTGCGTGTGTGTGGGGGGCGGGAACCCAATGCAAAATGAACAACGCTTTGTTTGCCAAGTGCAGAATCTACCCCATACAGAAAAACAATACTTTGTTTTGTCACTGTATTTGTTAGGCTTCTTGCTTCAGAATCTCCATCGGCAGCATGGACCTGCCCGATGCACCATTTCGATGGCAAGTGTGCCAATCCTTGCTGCTGATCCTTCAGTGAAGCTCAAGCCCTCAACTCCATATTCTCACTCCAAAAAGAAAGTCTGCACTTTGAATCCTCAACTAGCTGCCAAGAATGTGGTTGTAATTGTGCGTTGTACATCCGGCACATATGCTGCTTTCCATAAATAGGGGGCCCCATTGAGAGCAAATATACTACTACTACAACACTATAATTACTACATTCAATGTTGTAAGCCTGGCTGACAAAAAGAGACCCGAAATCTCGCACATCCCCGCTGATGCAGATACTCCATTAGTCCACTTAACCCCAAAGCAACTTGAGCGAAGCCGTACACCCTGAATTCTTACACCTAATACATCTTCACATCTGCTGGTGAAACCCTTATACGCCCTGTAAAGGGTCCGCTAAATCCTTAGATCCTTTGCCTTATCCACCTTCCCGCGAAGGCTTTAGCTTACGGAACGATCGGCCGACCCGCTTCTTAGAGGCTGCTTTTTAGGTAGCTCGAGGTTCAAGGTATTCGGGTTTAGGTTTCAGGATTTTGGCTTATAGGGTTCAATTATACTTGTTTACGGTTTTAGGGTTTAAGCGTCTAGGGTTTAAAGGTTTAGGCTTCAGGGTTTAGGTATTGAGGGCTTACGCACTTATTATAAGGAACTTTACAGGGGCGATATATATATATATGGTGAGAGAGATGTTGAGGAATAAGTTACCGCAACATTTGAACAGAACGTTACATGTAAGCACATAAGCAGATTTTCGAGGCAGATTAAAAAGCCGTCCTTCTTATGGCAACCTAGTTTAAGTTTGCAGCAGAAACCCCATCTAAGAATTCCCTACATCCTAAGCCCTTCCCCAAGGGCTACTTTCGGATCCCTTTTAAGGACTCGCTCTTCGGGTGGTCTGTTCTATCTCCCGGGCCCTTGGGAGATAAGGTTGAAGAAGAAGGGCTTAGGGAACACAGTTTGGTTTAGAGATTACGGTTTAGAGCGGTCCAAGAGTAACGGCATATCCTTAAGGGAAGATACCCATATATCGGGTACACATCCTTTTTTTTGAAGCTATTATCACTACTTGGAGTAGGGCTTTGGGCTATTTGGGATCGGGACTCCATGGATCCGGACCCAAAGGATCCTAAAAAGCCATATGAGCTGTAGTCTAAACTCCTCAAAGGGGGGTATATAGGGGATCATATAGGGGTTATATAGGGTTATATTGGGTTATATAGGGATTACCGGGATAATGGAAAAAAATGGAAGCTACTATTTTGGGTTTAGGGTTTAGGGTCTAAACTTCTTAAAGGGGGGTTGTATAGGGGAAACCAGGAGTTTAGACTATGGCTTATATGGAGGAGGAAGTCTTGGAGGGATGGCCCTAGAGGGGGGTTTAGAGCTTAGGGTTTAGGGTTTAGGGCTTGGGGATTTTTAGGGTTTAGGGATGTTTAAAGTTTTGGGCTTAGGGATTATACCCCTGAAAGAAGGGAGATACGCGAGATAAATCATGGTAGAGGTTTTATCTTGGGTTATGTGGGGAGAGATGTAGGATTCAAAGCGCAATTTCATACCTGTAACTGTGAATACATACATACCTGTATTAGGGGGAAGCATAGCACACACACATGTATATACATACATATATATATATACACATGTATGCTGAGGCTCCTCCAGAGTATCCATGCTGGGAAGAGGCTGTCAGCACCAATCGCTACGCACTTTATGCCCCTACGCGCTCCTACACCAGCCCCGCAAGTTCTCATACTTAGACATGATCCGCAGGCTCTCTATGCCCTGACATACCCGTACAACACCACCTTGAGGGTGCACCCCGAACCCTAAGCTCTAAACCCCAAAGCCCTTAGCCCGCAATCCGAGGCTATACGCCGTACTTCCAAACCCCAAATGCCGAACCCCAAGGCTCCAAATGCGGACTACTCCACACCAAATGCATCCTACGTTCTAAAACCGGCTGGTGCCCTAAACCCTTACCTTCAGGCCCTAAACCCTAAGCCCTAAGCCTATAAATCCTGAATCCGAAGCTTCCGTTTGCCAGGAGCAGCTAATAGGCTCTCCAGATGAGATGGACGACCGCCGCTGGCCTTCAATTTTCAGAAGTGTATGGCTTAGGGTCAAGTATGTTAGGGGCTGTAGAATGGGGGCCGAGAAAGAGACCATAATTGTTGCAACCCCCATAAGACTTCAGGCGGTTTAGGTTGAGGTGCTTCAAAAAAAAAACCGTGGCCGCAGAGCGAACCCTGAAGAAAGCGAGCTTGAACATGTCCATGCCCTGTGGGTTTAGGGTTTAGAGCTTAGGAGATTTGAGTAGTATTTTATTTGGGGATACTATGGTACCAATTATAGAGTAAGATTCTATCCTCCTTTTGGGAGTATTTTATATAAGGAATATTATCTTACTAGGTTTAACCACCAAAAAACACTACTCATGTGGGGGTTCAGGGTTTAGGGCTTACTGTTGAGGATTCCAGAGGCCTTGAGCCTGCCAGTACGTAGGGCAAGCGTTGAGGCATGCATCATCCACTGGAAACTGCTATGGAAACTGGGGTTATGTAGTCCATCCTATAGGGTTATATAGGGGTTATATAGGGATAATATTGGGATAATGGAAAAGGAAATGGAAACTACTATTTAGGGTTTAGGGTTTAAGGTTGCATTGGGGGTTATATATATCCCCTAATATAGTAAGCCCTAAACCCTAAACCCTATGGAAACTGGGGTTATGTAGTGGCTCATGGGGTGCACCGTTTTTGGAACGACCTCATCTGGCCGATTTATGGAGTAGTCCCGAAATATTCTATTTTCAGGTTCTGAGTAGATTATAACGCTTGTAATTGTACTTACACCCCAATTATGAGTCCACTAAGTCCCCCAACATGGTTATACTTGGGCGACGAATGCAAGTTTCAGTCTGAAAATCCTATGAAACCGCCAGAAGTATACGCCATGTCATGGCTATTCCATGCTCATTGTGCCGTGCTTCGCCATCTTGTATTCTTTTCAGAATCCCCAAACTATATATCCGATTCTAACCCCTCAAACCCGCCTCAGGGACCCTGGACAATGTAATGACGGAGCCAGAGCTCAGTGTTTGGGATTTCCTTCAACTTGTTCAACTCACTTCAACTCCATGTGGCAAACCTACCTTACAGTAGTAAGTTTACTCGTTTTGCACTGCCGGTACGCTTGATTGATATGTTACTTTGGCGTGCGAGGTATCATAAGCTGAAATTGGACGTCGTATGCCGTATGCAGCAACAACTGCTCTGCTGCCATTGTTGGATTTTGTGTTGTGCGTTGTTTTTCTTTGTCTTGCAACAGCTTGTCCCCGAACCCTTACCCTAAACCATGTGGCATGAAAAGTGCCTGAGGCCTGGATGTTGCCAATGTGCGTCGGGCGCGAGCAAAGCACCTTGGCTTTCAGATGTTCCTTTTGTTGTTTTTCTCATCGTTACTGCCTTCTCGGGATTTTGTGGTCAGTCTCTTCGCGCCTTTGATTGCAGCATTGTTATTGCTGCTCGTGTTTGTACCATTATTGTGGACGCTTGCCGGGTGTTGTGTGGAGTTGGCAATAGAAGGCAGGAATGTGTAGGCACCTGCACCCTTGGGTGTAGCATTCGTGTCTGGCGTGTGATGCTTTCTATTCTGGGTTCAGCGATGACGCCCGAAAAGAAAGAACAAGCAAACAGAACATGGTGGCCGCGGTTTGGGAATGAGGCCCGCAATCCTTACCCTGGGCGCCTACCCTCCAAGAGCCGAAGACCTAGGTAGGGGAACACCTCAAGTCAAACACGTACAGGAATGTCGTATAATCCGTCAACAACAGCATTATAGAGAACACTGGTGATTCGCAATGTGCTTCCTTGTCCCCAAAAAACACAAGCCCTAAAAATGATCTTCGCAATTTCTGTAACCCTAAACCCTAAACCCTATAGGTTTGGCTTCATGCATATCCCCAAGCCTCGCGGCTCCATAGAGTGCTGTGCCGAATCTGATGCCTGTCTGAAGCCTCACTCAGAGGACCACACGGTTTACGGTTTAGAGTTTCCCACCCACCAACCCAATATGAGCTATAGTCTACGCTTCGTAAAGGGGGGTTATATGGAGAATTCTATGGGGGTTATTAAGGGGGAGACTAGGAGTTTAGACTATGACTCAAAGACAACGCACAAAGTAGTAAGACCTATCAAGGCCACGAACCTCCAATGATCCCTGTTGACACCTCATTCTGCCGGGGCAGATTTGGCTGGGGGTTGGGGTCAAAGTGTAGTCACCCTTAAGTAGATCGAATATGCCTTTGGGTATATTATAATGACATCCCCATAGAGCCTGTATTCTATCTACTATCTACTTTCAGGGGACTATAGCCTCTGACTCTTGCCATGAACCATGGTGTGGATTCTGCGCTCAATTCTTACACCCTCGCTAAACTGGGTTATAAAAAAAAATAAAACGGGGTTCTTTTGGGGTTGCCGCGATAACGATTATGGTGTAGCAGGATTTGCTATGGGTCTCCAATGTTTGGAAGCTCCCAATTTCCTAAGCCGCATGCCGCCAATGCCTGCAAAACCTCAAGCCTTCAACCCTGAATCCTCAAACCCCTCAACCGTGTTGTCAGACACAGGCTTCTGTGCGCTTTGCGTGGCAAGCCCGAGGTAGAAGGCGTGGTTGCAAGGAAAAGTTGTTACCCTCCCCACAAAAAGGTAGCCTGTGTGCTGAGGGTATAGAACCCAAAAAAGGTCAGTGCAAACAGCGTTGGTTGATAGAAGGTTCGTTTGGAGATTCCTGGTTGGTTTGGGAGGACGCTGGCATGAACCATGTTTGCAGAATGAGGTTGTCGTCCAAATTTGCGTAATAAGTTTCTTCTGAGCACAAGCTACAGTGTGAACCACATTGAAGGGCACCAGTGTGAAACAAACTGACTGCAAGCCTGCTGTGCTGGGGCATCACAGGTTCAATTCAGGGCTTGGGGTCTCATACAAGGGGGGTTTCCAGTTTGTACCAACATTTAGGACGTGTTTCCTGGGGTCCCCGATTCCAGTGTGTACAAGGAGTGGTTATGAGGACATCATATCCCTAGAGCCTGACGGCCAGCAGAAGTTTCCGGGAGGCTTGAGAAGGTTTTGTGATGTGTACCATAGTCTAGACTCCTTAAAGGGGGGTATATAGGGAATTATGTAGGGATTACTATAGGGGTTATTAAGGGGATACCAGGAGGTTAGACTGTAGCTCATGTGTGTTCGCTTTGCAAAATAGTCCAAGCCAGAACCCAGGCTACGCAGCTTCTTTCTTGTGAAGATATGTATATACATATATATAGCTTGGCTGTCTTCTGCCTGGCTGTTAGGACTTTAACTTTTGGGGTTCCCTACGTTCTATATTAAGGAAGCTAAGAATTTAACTTCTAGGGGGGTCCTCGCTAAGTATATGTTGCAGGAGCTGCAGGAGCATTGGGGACCTTTGTTGTAAATGTGGTCATACCACCTACGTATCAGCTTCAACTATGTTCCACTCCCCCCAAGTACCTGTTTACATGATCTCCAATATCATGGTCCTAGATTCTTTACACATCATTGTATGTTCATGGTATAGGCTACCTCAAAAAGACTTAACTGGTATTGCTAGTTCTTCAGGCCCCTGCAGTATGCTGTTTTGCAAGCACTTCAGAAGCTTTTCCTCCACTGCTTAGCATTCAAACTTCTGCCCGAAAGAAATCACCTGATGATATCAAGTAACCACCTTGGCAACTCACTTTTTTTAGGGACATATTTACATATATACATATATACGTATACATACGCACACACATATATAGATGATTATTTGTTGGTGAAGCGTGTGCAACATGACTGAGAGGCTCATGGGATTCCGCGAAATACAAAACACTGCATGACTAGGGCTACAAACTTTTTCTGGGGTTTGGGGCTTAGGGTTCAGCATCTCAAGTCCAAACAATCCTTCTCTTCTGATTCCCCGCCCTCCCAGTCCCAGAATCCCTTTGCATTTTGCATATCTTCCTTGGGTCCTGCCCCCCCCCCCCCC
>CAJNIZ010043533.1:15000-37996 GCA_905231905.1 Symbiodinium pilosum | reverse complement strand
TTAGGGTAATATTAGGGTAATATTGGGGTAATATTAGGGTTATATTGGGGTTATATTGGGGTAATATTAGGGTTATATTGGGGTTATATTGGGGTTATAGTAGGGTTATAGTAGGGTTATAGTAGGGTTATAGTAGGGTTATATTGGGATAATGGAAAAGCGCAAAGCTCGAGGTTCGAGTTCAGGATTTGAGGCCCAGATTTGATGTTTGGTGTTTAGTTTAGGCTTCCGGGTTCAGTGTTCCGTACCTTTCCCGGCAGATGCGTTGCAGGCTGGAGGCAGGAAGGAATTCCCTAATCCTAAACACCAATTCACGTGCAAGGTTCGTTTTAGGACCGTTTGATCCCTTAATTGAACGCTATTGCGCACCCACATCGGCTCTTGGGGTGCACCGGAAAGAATGTCTGACCACAGTGGGGGAGGGGGTGTCGGGCGGGGGGGGGTTCTGGGGTTATGGGTGGTTAGCAAATGGGAGTAGAGGGTGTTTTAGTGAGTTTCAAGCGCCCTGAGGTTGGACAATCCTTGGCGAATTTAATTTTGGCTCCCCTCTTGCCCACCATATACGCGCACCAATGTTCCTAAGGAACCCTAAATACACACACGCACACACACAGGCACAGGCACACCAAGAACCACAATGAAACCCAACTCATACAATATCCTCCTGTAGGGTATAATACTTTATATAAGAACATAGCCTTACTAGGTTCAAGCACTACAATCTTCATATGATATCAGGTCAGAGTGGCTATCACTGTTTCCAGGCCTACGGCATCCAGCCATAATCTTAAAGGTCCACGTGCCCACATATTATGATTTCAAGGTACTCTATGCAGCCTTGTTAGGCCTCCATGCATAACCCTAACGGTCCAAGTACTTGGACCCTAAACTCTACACCCTAAACCCCAAACCCTAAACCCTAAACACGGGGGCCTAACCTCCCATGCTGGGACTTAGGCCTCGTGCACAAGATTGCTGACGAGGCATCAGGCAGGCGGGAATGGCAGCTCGGCAAAGGTGGTAACGGGAACAAAGGGTTTAGGGTTTAGGGTTCGGGAGTTGCAAAACCATTGACCTTGCATAATCTTGCACTGGATCCTACCAACGTCTTTTGTTTCTTGATACTTCCAAGCATGGGCTGGGCACACTGAGTGACCCTAAGGTCCTTGCATTAAAGGATTGGGACCATATAGGACGACTGAACGGGCCTTCCCTCTTCGTTCTGAAGACGAGGGAGTCCTCAGTTTGTACTCACAAAGCTTTCAAATACGGCCTTGCCAGGATGTGCTTTGCGTTTTGTTGCTGCTTGTGTCTCTTCTATGATCCGGACCCGTAAGATGCAAAGCTAGCCCCCAAGCGCACCGATCCAAAATGGCGTTCGTCCCGAACAGCTCCTACCGTACGGACTAGGTTGCTTTACGTAGTATGTCGGATTCTGCGCGCCTTCCCGCAAAACTTGGGGTTCATGGGTTTTCGGGTCCATTTTCTCTAGCTTGAAGCCGTTTGCCCCTCATGCTTCGCCTTTTTGTATTTAGTAAGCTGACCACTGACTGGCCTGAAGTTCGCAAACCTTGACCCTCAAGAGTCTAAGCATCAGCCGGAAACCACAGACCCTGATTCCTGACCCCTAGCCCTGAACCCTGTAAACGCCGTGCGAAGCTCGCGGTGTAAAGTTAGATGACTATGCGGTGTATGGCCTAGGGATCTCGTAGCTACAATTTATGGGACATGCCTATGATTCAACTTAAGCCCCTAATTCCTAGACCCTAAAGTTTTTTAGGGTTTAGGGTCACCCATGCAGATATGACGGGGGGGCCTCCGCCCTGTAGTGGGAGATTGGGCCAAGGAACGAGAACTATTACCAGCCTCTGCACGACGCCACGAATGCAGGCCTTTAGAATCATAGGCTGGTTTTCCATGGGGGTTTTAGGGGCTTAGTTTTTCGGGTTTAGGGTTAGGTATGAACAATGGGGTATATAGGATGTAGGGTACTGTAATGGAGAATCAAATGTAAAGTGTAAACTAACACGGAATGTGGGGTTGTCATATAGGGATTCATGGAACTTAACGCAAGTTGCCATATATGCAGATGGAATAAAACGCAAGCTTTTTGCACTGCCACTTCATTCAAATTCCCTAGCATCAACCGATTGTTTTCCAGGTTGGTGGCTGTGTTGGCTTTCTATGGTGAGGGCCATATGAAGTAGAATTCATGTCAGCAGGTCGCATTCATTTTTGTAGAGGCTAGATCCCAAAGCCCTGAACCTTAAGGGGTACATCGGAAGCCCCACGCAGTTGGTCGTGGTTCAGGGAGAGCCAGGAACTGGATAGGCTGGGCAAGCACGAGGACATCAACGCTGCAACCCACTGCAGGAGCAGAAGAGGTAAACCCTAAACAATAAACCTTAAACCCTAAACCCTAAATCGTAATAACATGCCTTACTGGTGGGTAGTAGGGAAGAAGGGAATGAAATCCCTAAAAATCCTGATATTTCCTAAATAATATACTCCCGCCCTTAAGGCCTATTAACCCCAGTAATATATTGTCATTAAACAGAGCGCAGGAGGGAAATCTTCCTCATGGGTTTAGAGTTTCAAGCTTCTACATTATGGGATGATGGAAAAGAAAATGGAAACTACCACATTATACAAGGGTTTATATGGGGGGATAGTGGGAAAGAAAATGGAAAGTACTACGTTATAATGGGGTATATATGGGGAATTTATTGAGGTTATGTTAGGATTCATTGGCCGCAATTTCAACGGGTGCCCTCCCCCACTGCATCTACCATGATCGTGCAGCTGTAGTGCGCAGGGTATAAACATCTGGGAAGGTCCCCCGTTTTGCCCCGCGACTACAATTCCGCAGTCAGGTCAAATCTCCAGGGTTCTCAGATTGTCGGGCTACACTCCCGGAAACTAACGTGGAAACCCAAAAAGGGCCCTATAAGGACTACAGTCCTTCTAAAAGGGGACTTGATTGGTTTCCAGCTTAGTTTGGGGGAGTGTAGATTTCAGAGCGTGTAGCTTACGCTGAGGACTGCTTCTAGCCTTAGAGCTGCTCAGTTGTAGGTGCTCAGAGGCACTCTCGACTTTGTGAGTCTACTTACTCAGTAGTAGGTGTCATGGAGCTTGTAGTACATAAGGGGTATTTAGGTAGACATATGAATTCAAAAGGTTCTCCATAGATGCGTCCGTTTTTTTGGTAAACGCCGCAGAGTCCCCCGGACCCCACTCAGACCCAACCCTTGTCAGGCATTCGTGACGTGTCCATGTGGCTCTTGGAGCATAAAGCCGACGCGAGGGCCAAGAATAAAGCCTGATCCTCAAAAGATCTCCCACGAACAAAGGGCAGTCGAGGCTTCTAAAGGCCTTCCTGAAAGGCACATAAGATACTGACTAGGGAACATGCCCTTCATTGTCTAGATTGCATTGGCATCCCTAGTTTGATTTCGGGAAGATTCCTTGATTAAGGGATTTTGGGCGCATCGGTTTCGTAGCAGTAGAGTTGCAGAGCTGGAATTTGCGATTGGCCCGAAGCCCTAACCACTTAAACCACGATGTTGAGTTCAGGGCTGTTTAGGGTTTGGGGTTTTAATACCCGAAAATTCCAATTATAACAAAATAGTTAGCTACTGGTCTATGGGTTTAGGGTGTAGGGTTTAGACAGAATAGTTAGCTACTGGGCTATGCAACTCTGGGGTACATAAACCCAGAACTCATCCCTTCGGCAACTGGAGCCCTAGGGCTACATGAGTGGGGGAGCTTTCAAACATATAGTCCCCTTCAAGTGGATAGAATATGGGGTACATGGGGATCTTATTAGAATACACCCAAAGCCATGTTCTATGTACTTAAGGGGACTATATGTTGTCTTGGCTACTCGAACTAGGGGTGGTATCAGACTGGGGCCTCCCCTATCCTCAACCTTGTAAGATTGGGGCTTAAGATTCCCCATTTTAAATCTTACTTCACAACCTACACTTTAGGGCTGCTGACTTGGGATTTGCAAGGAACAGGTTTAGGGCTTGGAGCTTAGGGTTTAGGACTTGAAGCTTAGGGTTTAGAGTTTAGGGTTCGAGGATGTTGGCGAAGGCTTGTCGGGGTTCCGGTTTGAGGACTGGGGGCTTAGCGTTGAGGAGGTTTAAGTTTCGGGCTAAGGGATGCGGATCACGGATAAGGGGCGCTTGGGGGTTTAGGGTTTAGGGTTGTCACCCAACTAGAACAAGGAAAGTCGTTGCCATCCTGTATTTGTCGGTATGCAGGGGAGATTTGTGGTTTGTTGTTGCCTCCTTGGGAGTTGTATGGTCAAGAGTTTTGGGTCGAAGGTTTCCTCCCTGGTGCTTAGTAGGGAATTGGGGAATGGATCCCTATAGTAGTCCCTATATAATCCCCAATAATAGTCCCTATAATCCATTCCCCCATTCCCTCCCAAGCACCGGGGAGTTTCAGGGTTTAGGCTTCTAGGCTTCGGGATGCTGGTATCAAAGTCTTTCAGGTTTTCAGTCTCAAGGGTGTATTTTGGGTACTGCCCCCTCCTAACAGTCTATATTAGGGGTCCTATTAAGGGCTATATATAACCCTATCATAATTATTATCCAACTGTTACTGAGGGGGGGGCAGTACCCAGTTCTTTCAGGTTTTTGGCTCAAGGGTGGATTTATGGTTCTGAGGAGCCAAAGAACCACATGACTGCGAGGCTCCTGGTTTTTCCTAGCCTCTAATTCCTGCCACACAAGAGCACCCTTGTTTGGGGTCTCCAGCTTCTACTAGGGAACTAATATCGTTGATAGGTACTATATTACTCTCTCTCTCTCTCTCTCTCTCTCTCTCTATGGATATATACATATATGTATATATAGATATCTGTCTCTCTCTCTCTCTTTCTCCTTTCGCCTGATTTTGCTGTCTCTGCAAGGACGGCGTCACCCCACTGCACTTTGTGGCTCTGAGAGGCACAGTCTCAGATTGAGTTTTGGATTTCTTTGGGGTTTGGCGTTACCAAATTCAAATCATACCCAAATCCTCTTACCGTTTGTTCTACCCGAGAAAGATGTGTATGTAAATGCCGAGGGAAGGCTTGGAACTATCTACAGTGTTACTTGTGAGGCTCCAGACCCCCTGCAAGACGCAGAATTGCTGCTAGAGGATGTTGTGAGCCCTTAGACCTGAGCCCGAATTCCTAAATCAATTGTCGTAGGGAGCCAACGTTGCACTACGCTCTTGCAAAATGCCGGGTTAGCTCGAAACGTCGTAGGATTGAGGCCACCAAGTAGATTCAGCTGAGAAGGCTGCAGCCTAAGGGAAGGATTTAGGGGTATTTGGGTAAGTCTCAAAGTTATGGCCCCTTTTGGTTATAGAGAATATTATATTCCAAAAAGATTTAGGGCTACCAATATGAGAACCTAATTTTGGGAACTACCCATTTACTTGCAGGTTCAGGGTTTACGGATCTTATCCCCAAGAATGGAGACTCAAATGGAAGAGAGCATGAAACCCCACCCTAAGCGCTGAGTCCGGAGCGGCATGCTGGACAGTGAGGAGGGGCTGCGAAGTAGTGAGTTGCTTTTGAGAGCGTTGCCATTGTTGTCATGGTTATCATTCTGGTCATTGTTACACTTATAATTCTAGTAGTGTAGCTATCAGCCTTGACTCAAAAAAGCTGAGCAGATTGAGTGCACAGCATCATTCTTGCAAGTTAATTATGGGGAGCGCATCCGCGTGAACGTTGCCACGGGGATATGCGAGTGGCCAGACAAGGGGTCCCTGGTGGCAATTCACACTTCCGTTCCAGGATATGTATGTGTGTGGGGGGTTCACAAGGTAGATTAAAATCCTTATCAGTGCGACTCTGAAAGAGCACTTTGCAGGGCCCCCTTGCAACGGCTGGCGGAATGTACCTACACGCACTACCTTAGTTACCTTGGTTGGCGAGGAAAGTCGGGTGTCAGTATCTTTCAACTTGTAGAACTTGTAGGGTTTAGGGTTTTAGGTTAGGGGCTTTGGGGTGTAGGTTACAAAAGTCCCAATGTACACCCTGAACTCATGCCAAAGAACGTCGCCTGCGTGCTCCCTGGATGAGATGTGCCACCGCCTATGACCAGGGTAGTGGCCTATAGTTTCGCAGAATCCTCGGAGACCCTAAACCCCTAAAGCAGCCCATCCTGGTAGGATCATGTTTTCAGGTGGGAAGTAGTAGACACAGGTTGCCACTTCAGCGGCACAACGCCGTAGGTTACCCTAAGGGTCCAAGTACCAAATAATCATATACTTACCCAAAACCTGTACTATAAAGACTATTACCCAAATCCCAAGTACCTAATTATTGGGTACATGGACCCTCTGGGTTGGTAGGGTTACAGCCAAGCCTCCTAAACCCTGAACCGAAGCCCTGCCTGAATGGGGTATTAGCATTAGACTCCCAAAAGAGCTACAATCTCGCTTTCTTCTTCGGAAATGAGTGCGGATTTCTTCAGGTATAGAAACCCTCCCGGTATGTAATCTATCCTTGTCGGGGTATTAATAAGTGAAAAAGAGATTTTGAAGGTATGGGAGCCCTCCTGGCATCAGGGTCTACCCATCTTTGGACATTAATTAATACAGGAAAGGCAACCCTACAAGGGGGTAGTACAATCCATCCTAGTAAGCCTTGAAGTCAAGGCCCCCTGCAGGTGGATAGTCTACTTATCAAATGAATACCTTACAGAAGGCAACTATGGAACTCATATGAGCTATAGTCTAAACTCCTTAAAGGGGGTTATATAGGGGATTATAAAGGGGAGTGGTATAGGGGTTATTAAGACCAGAATTTAGACTATAGCTCATATAGACCTGCTGCGCATAAGCGAGCCTTGTCTGGATTTTATGTTGGGGTACTCATCTGGCCCTAAACCTTAAGCCTAGGGTTTAGGCTTTAGGGTTTAGGGTTTAGGCCTTAAGCCTACCCACCAGCGAGTGCCCCTGAAGAACAGGCATCAACGGAGGCCTGGAGGCGGATGAGGAGCTGACGAAACTAGTTCAGGCCAGGCAGTCCTCATTGCTGTTGTCATTCTTATTTCGTTCTTATACTTATTGACAATATGTATTGTATAATCATTCACACTAATTATTCTGAGTATTATGGTTGTTGTGAATTTGTTTTTACTTAGCAAATTAATTTTGAGGGCAGGGTTCATACGTGTACGGTTGAGGGCTGCAGGCCGTTCCAAAAAAATGGAAGAGCATGAGTAGCCACTAACCACTAATCACTGCAATCTCCCGTGAGGTTTTCATGTAGATTCAATGTAGATGTGTTATGTTAAGTTCGCAAATACTTTATCAGGTCCTTTGTAGTTCATGTTGCCAGGATGTACGGTCTAGGACTAGAGCATGTACTTCGGTAAGAAATACGCAAACAGGGCATTGCCCTGAAAGCACGCGCTGTAGTCAGGGGCACCATCTCGTGGGGTGGCATGGGGCGGGGATTTAGTTTTGCTGTTCAGGGTTTGGGTGGGTGGAGGAACATTTGCACCACCTGAGACACACGTGCTATACGTAAAGTGCCTGTGAAGTGATGCAAGATTTCCTTCATGCTTTCCTGATGCTCGTCGATGAGAGGAAACGCCGACTGCAATGACTGATAATCAAATACAAAAGGACTATAATGATGCGCGGCAATTCTGTTGACAGCGGGGTTGCGGCAACCCGCTTAACGGCAGTTGCGTTCCGTGCGTGCGGTCATATTTAGCAGTACATGGTGCAGGGTATATGGGAACCATGGAGAATCAAATGGAGAAAGACATGGAAGCTGGTATACATGGGGCCCTATAAGGACTATATTGGAGTTTTCATAAATCAAGGGAAACCAAGATACACACCAAAATCTTATAATCCTCATTATGGGGACTCCCCCCAAAAGAGGTACCCTTGATTTTAGGAAGCCCAAAGCTCTAAACGCTATACACTCCTTGTAAGCATCCCCGCCCCCAAAATTGTGACCCTGATTCTGGGAAACCCTCGCATACAGGAAGCCAGCCTGTACGACACATAGCCAAGGAAAAGCCACAAAGCGCAGGTTTAAGGTTTGCATGAGCCCAGCTAGACACATGCTGAACCTGAGGCACCACCCCCTGTCATTCGCAGGTCTAGAAACCCCCGAAGCCAAAACTGAAACGTTAACAAGGATGAGGTCGTTGCCTTTAAAAGGCAAGATGCAGGTGTCTGTGAAATGGCATCTGCCTGAGGTTGAGGTTTACCGTTTTGTTCATTAGGTGGACCCCTCCTCCAGTATTGGTGACTATGAAGGATAATAATGCTTGTCTTGATTCATCTACGGATTGGAGGAAGTGCATGAGGCTAGAAGAAACAGAGACCCATCCGCAGAGCCTTCTAGAGCTGACACAAGTTTAGGGTTTAGGAAGTTGAGGGTTTAGGGTTTATGTAGGGGTGTACGTTTTAGGGCCTAGAATAGGGCTTAGGGTTTTAAGGCTGGGGGCTGAATTAGAGGGCTTAGGGCCTAGGGTTTAGAGTTTAGGGGTCAAGGGTTTAGGGCGTAGGGTTTAGGGCGGTTCACATATCCCTGTCCTGTGTAGCCCCGTGGCGGCCCTGCTATACTCCAAGTCGCCCTAAACAAGCTGCGACCTTAGATTATATATAAATACGGGTTATATAGGGACATATCTTATTAGGGGTTACAGAGGAATTTATGGGACTATATATTGCTGCCAAACTCTAGACTGGACCGATATGCCCCTAAGCCCTACACCCTCGAGCAACTAAGAGTGCAGATCTTTAATTTAAAGCTCGGGGGCTCCCCTATTTCAATCATGCCTACTTACTATGGGCCCTGGAGTATACAAAAGATACTTTATGCACGAAAGTCCATCAACAGTGCTTACTTTGCAACTTAAAACGTCCAGGCATAGTATCTACTTGGGACTTTTGAAGCTCCAAGTTTGACGACGCAGGTCCTCCTGCGCGGTGGTGCTTCACTTGAAGCAAGGACTCTGTTTTGGTTTGGGGATGTTTGGGGTTTAGGGTTCGGGGCAAGGTCCAGGATGATGGCTGCTATGGAGGTGGAAGGGGGTTCCCACAGATTGGGGGCCCTTCTTCGGGGGTCCCCTATGACAAGGGTTGTAGTAGATTGGAATTTCGCAGGAGTCCCCATATCTATGGAGACTCCCGTGCAACTCTTTTGTTAGGTTTTTGGGAGTATGCAGGCAATGCTTATGAAATTTTCATGTAGGGTTGTGAGGTATAAGCAAGGTTCAGACGCGGGTTATGTAGGGTTTATGCAGAATTCTTTGCCAGGACTTGTTGGAATGCGTTTTGCCGGTTTGGATCTAGCCCGTGGGTTCTCTTGAGGCTCGGAAAAGCACTTCTCCGCCCTTTTGTTTGCTGGACCATTGGCATCCACTGGATTACCAAGTTCTAGGTAGGAACACTCAAGTAATAGCCAGATTTCAACCTCTGCCCCCCTAGTATTCTTATTGTTTTTTGCCATTATTTCTGATTGATACTACTATTCTGACTATTCACAACGCTGGTTGCAATATGCCTGCCCAGACCACGTTGGACCACCTTTTGGCAGCGGGACGGCTTCCGCGGGTTTTAGGATTTAGCGTGATGGCCAGCTGGCTGCTCAGACCGGACGCTGTTCCAAAAGATGCATGGTATGAAGCTGATGGTGTGGCCCTTAACGTTGTTTGCATCGGAGATGTCATGGGACGGGTGGTCTCATGTTTGACCCGAGCGGTGCTTTCCAAGTCTGCGATCAAGTGGGGCCGCCGGAATTCTTGAAGCGCTGAACAGCTTCGCGCGTGCCAACTTCGGGGGGGGTGCTTCTGCACCCTGACGCATGAAAGCAGCACTGCTACTTTACACAGGCATTGAAGAGTCAACAGCGGCAATCTGTCAACCCTCCAAATAAATCTGAAGCAACTACACGAGGAGAGCCCGCAAGAGACTACATAATCTAAGCCCTGGAAAGCTATAAATAATCCCGTAATGAACCTAAACATCCCTGATCTATCCATGAGATAGGCCCTCTCCGTTGGAAGTGCCCCTTTTATTGACTCAATAGTTCTTACGTTGGGCACTTGTTGCAGGATCCAAGTTTACATTGAATATCGCGGAAGCCTGAAAAAAGCTACCGAAGTCATTCTCCTAAACTGCCCTAGCCAATAAATCCGCACACGATAGTACAAACTGCTCAAAATGATGCGCTGCACTCTCAACCCTAACCAGCACCCAAAAACCTATGAGTCAGCACACGCCAGGATTCCAGCAGAACACCCTGACGCGCTGCTGCGCGGACAGATCCCGCCACTCGCATGTCATGAAAAACCTTCTGTGGAAGGGTTCCAAAAAATCAGGCGTTTCCTTTGGTCTTCAGAATACAGATTATAATGGTTTTGGGCGTAATTACGGATTTGGATGCCCGCAGACGTTTCATTACGGTGTAGAAGTCCAGCTATGTAGCAGTATGCAGGGCTTTGCAAACAGATGTGGCAACTCTCCTTAAGCTCCGCAAGTACATGAGGTGTCTTTGGAGAGGCCGTCAAGTATGAATTTTGCTGGTCATGAGTTTGGACTGTCTTTGGAAGTACTGGTAGGACTATCGCTTCGCATGGGTTTTAAGCTGTGGGCTCTCCTAATCCCAATGCTGGAGATTCAGACCCTAAACCCTAAACCCTAACCCCTAAAGGGGATTGTTAGAAGGCTCACAAGCGCCTTTTTGAGCTCAAAGGTGGTTGCACAGACTGGTACTGAAACCTGAAACTATCAGTTCCTGATCTCTAAATCTCCAAACCACTATGGGCTATTAGACCTTAAGGTTACCTTAATCTACCCTTAATAGGCTCCTAATAGGGAATTTTAGGGTCTAATAGCCCATAGTGGAAACCATAGAGCCCTTGAGTTTGAGGTTGCAGCTAGCAGCCACTGACCGCAGTCGATTCCCCAAGCACATGATGCACCTCCTGGCGCCTTGCCTTTGCACGATACGTGGATTTGATATGGACCCCGCAACTACCATATGACTGTTCCAGGGTGTTCATTTCCGGGGGGGCATTACCATAAAAGCCTTGTTGTTGATGGGGCTGCGTATGGTCTGCAGCGTTCCAATTGCCTCAAGGCGTATGTGGTCAAGGATTTCTGGGGAACCCTATATCCACACACACGTTAGCGTTCTACAGCTGTCGGTGCCAGAGTAGTGCTCGCAGATCCTTAGCTGGCCCCAAAGGGTTTGCGGTATAGCTACATAAACATGTACTTTGGTTATGCACATAGTTTTGCAGATGTGTGATGTACATGCTGTAGAGGGTATATACTACATACACTGGGTATCTAGTAGGACCCTTTGCGCATCTTTGGGCTTATTACGGAGCTGCCACGGGGATTCGGTTGGCCTATTGGGACTACTGAAGATTCAACGAGGTGGATGTGATTTCTTTGCACGTGCCGTGAAGAAATATCAGAAACAGCGACATACAAATTTGATTCTCCTGAGAAACGGCCACCCGGTTCAAAGGTAATACCTTCTCCCTAAGGGTCCAAGTACCAAATAATCATATACTTACCCAGAACCTGTACGATAATTACTATTACCCAAATCCCAAGTATCTAATTATTGGGTACATGGAGCCTTTGGGTCTTGTTCTGCTGGATCGACCGAGTTGTTCAGGAACCGCATTGACCAACAGACTAGCGGTATTTAAAGCGGGCAGCGCTGTCAACTCTCGGGTCCACGATAGAAATCTGTTCTGTATCGTTTGGGACACGAACTTCTTTTCGCGATTGCGAAACGGAACCCTATCTTCTTCCTGAGGTAATGAAGGCTAAGTACTGTGTGGGAGCGGATCCAGGCTATATAACGTTTTTTCATTTGCTGCATACATCGGGTTTGGCGCGGACTTGTGGTGTGCATCTGTGAGTGAAGGTATTGTTTTGACGGCTGCGCTACCGGGACGTTGTGGATGGTTGTAGAGTTCTGGGTGGAAGAAATAAGGGCTGGGTTGCTCTTGAGGACATAGATTAAGTTATAGCAGAAAGTGTGCAAATAGTAAACAATTGGGCATCAGGTATCCTTATTATGGTCCCTTAAGCTAGATTCCTTGACAGCAACCCAGGGGGTATACCGGATGGTCCCGCCGGAGCTTGAGCATACTACTGGTGCTTAAGGGAGAGTAGGGGAGTGGATCCTTTTGATAACCCCTATATAATCCCCTTCTACACCACCTCCTTATAATAGTCCCTACATTCATTCCCCCACTCCCCCTACGCTCTAAACCAGGAAGTTTAGGGTCGCTAGGCTCCAACCTGCGAACCCCAGATATTCTAATAATTTCGTTGTCCGGGCGTATTACTAAACGTTTGCAGGGTGGCTACATAGGGCCCTGGCAATGCCTTTGGTACACGGTATGCTATGGGCGATATGGACTACTGTAAAAGCAAGACTACTTACAAACATTATGGTCCCAAGTTCCTTGCAGAATTAAAGCCAAAGGTACCTCAAGTAAACCTCAAAACTTATTGCATAAGGTACCTCAAACCTCAATTCTCATTAGGCAATAGCTAAGAAGTACTGTACCTGTCTGCCAAACCCCAAACCCTAGACCCGGGCCTGCAACTTCTGGCCAGTGTGCATTGGGCTTAATGTTCGAGTCCTTCCCCGTGGGAACTTGCACCCTGTATCCCTCCATACTCGTTGCTCATGAGAAGAATTAATGCTACTGACTGCACACACGCACAGAGCAAGAAAAGTACTTCTAGTAACAAACAAACCCCACACCGCCGTACCCGACATTCAGACAGACTGGAAGGCGCCATGCCTCAACAAGCAGAACCAACCTGGCTTTTTCTCCGACGTTAGCCCTCAGGCAGCAAGCAGGCTTTAGGGTTCAGAGTTTTCGTTTTAAGGTCCTTTTGGGTGCAGGGTCCCTACAGATTCCGACGCGATGCCAATGCAATTCACACTCTTACCCTAGAAGCCCAGTTACCTAGATATTGCGTTCCTGTCCTGAAGTCCCTATATAAATTCATACTAACTATAACCCAAGGACCTACTATATGGGTACCTGGGCTTCTAGGGTTATGAAGTCAGGTATCTGTTAGTCAGGCCAACTCCCCCCAGGATGGGCTGTTATACCTCAGACTTCACCAACAATTGGTATCCTGTATCCGGGAACCCCAGCTGGGTAGTTGTCAGCTAGCTTCTCCGCGAAGCTCGCCTACCAGGCTGGGTTATAGGATTTTGTCAGACCCATGATCTATATACCCGTGCTTTCAAGAACCCCCCCCGCCAAGGTGGATGGTTACCAGGTGGATACTACCACACATAAGACTCATACAAGGCTCGGAAGAAGGTTGGTTAACGGGGCCACGTGAGGTCTATATAGACCTCCTTCAAGGTTGTTTTACCGGACGGCTGCAGAGCGTAGCATGGCTGTTAGCTTGCGGACTACAGTGTTGGTTTATAATATGCCTGTCCATTTAAGTATGCCGGGCGAGTTGAGCTGCAGGAGGACATTTGGACTCAGGTGCTAGAGTGGGGCCGGACTGATGCCTTAACCTTTAGTCTCTTGGAGATTTTCAAGACTGCAGTCAAAGGCTACACCCTAAACCGTTATGGAGGCTTGGCCTTGTTTGGGTGAGATGGAATGCTATGAGTAGTGATGAGCGCGTAGAACGTCTAGGTCTTGTTTTCGAACGAGGCACTTACGCTTGATAGATCGGTGAAGCCAGACAGGGCCCCATACAACATAATCAAGTAATATATGTCCTAGATCATGTTAGAATCCCTATTCAATTTGAGGGGTACTGGGCTTTGTGGTGGCTTGCTAGTCAGGATAGGCACTTTTGATATTGCTGTGAATGCTGGCAAGTCTAGCATCAAAAGGCGCATTCCGTTGTGAAGACAGACGCCAAGCTGTGTGCCCTAACGCCTGCTATGGGGGCCCTTATGATTATCGATAGCATGTTTAGGTTCATTGCAGGTACCCTATACCATAGTTATATACAAGAAATCTAGGACCATAGTATTGGCTACTTCCCTGCTATACACCCTTGTTTAACACCATATTCCATTTCATATCCAGTTGATTCTCCATTAGCCCCATTGAGCCCTCAAACCCTAAATCCTTAAACCCATTGCACCCTTAAGCCCTAAATCCTTAAACCCGTTGAGCACTTAAACCCTAAATCCTTAAACCCATTGAGCCCTTAAACCCTAAATCCTTAAACCGCATCCTTCATGACTCCCTGCTGACAACAGCCCAGGTTTCGTGGCGAGCCTTAACACGGAAGCCGCAGAAGAGGCCCGGGCCTTCTGACTACCTGGGTATACCACTATGTGCTATTAGACCCTAAAATTCCCTATTAGGATCCTATTAAGGGTAGATTAAGGTACCCTTAAGGTCTAATAGCCCATAGTGGACCCTGGGTATAACCCAGACCCCTGATTAACAAACCCCCTCCGCTAAATGGGGATTCTAATAGGGATCCTAATATTTAGGCCCTTAAAAGGAGGGGGTTTGTAAATCATGGGTCTACATTAGGGCGTAGGGTTTAGGGTCTAGAGTTTAGGTGTTGGGTTTAGGGTCTAGACTTTGGAGCGTAGGGTTTAGGGTCTAGAGTTTAGAGCGTAGGGTTTAGGGTCTAGAGTTTAGGGCGTAGGGTTTAGGGATCTTGGAGTGCCAGGAGTCGGAGGTCTTTTTTGATGGGTGTCCCTTTGTGAAGAATTGGACAAATTTGGCAATGTTGCAGTTTTCAGGGTACTTGGGAAAATAACGGGAGCGCCTGTTTTAAGCAATCCCGATCTTAGGCTACCGTACCTGGGCCGGTAGGTACGTCCATGCGATCCACTTCGCTGACATGTTTCGTTTCATTAGGCGTTTGTTTTTGGAGGTCTCTTGGGAGGATATGGTAGCTTCCCCAAAATGACGGGATCCCAATGTAGTTCCCAATATAGTTTGCTCCCCCATATACCGAAGGCAGATGAAGGAGGAGGCTTCCGGGTTGTAGGGGGCTATGGCCTTGCGGAGACAGAGTCGGGAGTCCGCACTGCGTAGACACCCCGACCTCATCTGAGGTATAGCCTAAACTCCTCAAAGGGGGGTTATATAGGGGATTATATAGGGGACTACTATAGGGCTTATTAAGGGGGATACTCGGATTTTAGACTAATTATAGCTCATCTCAAATGGTACTTTCTTACCCCAAATTACCTTGCTGCAGCAGACAGCTTTGATGATGATCATGTGTGGGTTTGCTATTGTAGGTCTTATGACCTCCTTCGAAGGGTCCCCTGTTCCGCGTGTAGTCCTTGGGGAGTGACACCCTATCCGCTTGCAACCTACAGGGTTTGGGGTCCTGGGTTTCAGGCGTGGGGTATAGAGCACTGCCTGTGCACTGGCAGCACCTGCAGGAGTACAGCAGCTTTGGCTGGCACAAGCAAACATTGCGAAGGAAAGAAAGTGTATAATAAATATATATATATATATATCAGATACGCTGCTACATATTGGAATATGCAGTGTATTCATTGTTTGTGTATTCATACCTACCAGAAGATACTTTATATATCTATATATATATACATATATGTATCTACCGGGTCGCGTGGTGCTACAGGACGGGTGCTTATGTAGTCAAACCTCTGTGTCAGAGCATGCTATGCCTAAGCCCTGCAGGTCCCATGTTGAACGTTTTCCAAAATTAGGGGTACCCTTTTGAGGGTGCCTATCTACTGGATTATCGTATTTTGGGGTCTTTGTTGGGTTCCCGTTATTCATGGAAACTACGTGTTGTCCTTAGGTTTGAAGCAGCGCCGCCGCAAACACTCAGATTATGGTTGTCAGTAGCCCTCAGTACTCTCCATAGCAGTCATAGTGTTCATTCTAATGTCTGTTTCCCTATTGCTACAGTTGCAACAAGTAGGTCAACACTAAACCCTGAGCCCTATATCTCCCTATAACGCCCCCTTTCCATTTTGTTCTCCATCAGTCCCCTTGCCCAAATATGCGGGGATCAACGCATCCATCCCCACCGTCAGCAGAGGTTCCACTAGCTTTATGCAAGAGGGCCGGGTGTAGGCAAAATGGAAGTGAACTTGGGTAAGAATTTCCTGGGCTGTATAGGGCTTCTTTTCTCCTCAGTTGGGTGGGTTCGGTGGACAGACCGCAGAAAGCACAAGAACCCGCCCTTGTATTTGCATGTCATTGGGATCCCAATGGTTCCCCCTGTCTGAAGTAACACCTTACAAATCCTTCTGGGCCCTAACCTCTTTTCGAGACCCGAAGGCCGCTTAAGTAAAGCAATGCCTCTTGTCAGAGCCCCAAAGCCCTACTAGACTTCAGTCTGTCCCCTAAACCCTGAACTTTGGTGCACTTGAGAAACCTCATGTTGCTTTCATGTTGCTTTTCCAGGTGGTGCACGAACTTGTGCGCCGTGCGCTGAAGCAGCCGGAGCCTAGTTCAGAGTTTTGGGTCTCGGGCTTATAGCACAGAATCTGGGTTGGGCCTTTGGTGGTATTTTTCTGAGGCTTTGGGCACTTGAGTAATGGTGCAGGGTTTGGGGGTTTGGGGGTATGGGGCTTGGATTTCGGGCCCCGGGCTTACGGTTTGGGGTCACCAGCTCGTCTTCTTCATCCACTTTCAAAGCATGGTTTTTTTTGCAGGCTTAACGATGACTATGGCTCATGAGCCAGTACGGATTCGGCGGTCGTGGCTGAGGGTTGCAATTTGTCTGGGGGAAGGAAAGCAGTGTCTAGGCTTCAGAGACATTGGACTGTGGGACACACGGCGTGGCATGGATTTCAAAGACTTGAGAGTGTCCCTGGGACCTCCATAACTCCTTGTAGGAACTGCACAACCCACTGTGGATGGAAGATGTTGTTCATTCTCCAAGCGAGGCTACCGGAGCCGGCTTGGTGAAAAGTACTGGCTAGAAAGCGCTGTGCAGGATGAACAATACTGCACCGGCTATACCTTGTAGCTCCGGAATTACAGTATATTGGGTTTTCTTAAGCCTAAAGCCTCGACACCCTTTTCCTTGCAAGGAATTTCAGTATATTGGGGCTACTTAAACCTAGAGCCCTGAAACCCTGAAACCCTACACCTTTTCCTTGCAGGAGATGATGCATTCCTTCCGACTCGATGCTCAGCTTCCCGGCCGGACCGCCGGGGCCCCGAGCTGCCTTTGGATTCAGCGCGGCTTAGGGTTTAGGGTTATAAGGGCTATACAGGGATACATAGAGTGTTATGTTATAGAGAAGGGTTTAGGGTTATAAGGGATTATGAGGGGTTATACAGGGATACATAGAGGGTTATGTTATAGGAATTTGGTTATAAGTGTTATGAGGGTTATGCGGGCGTACATAGAGGCTTATGTTATGTGGATTTTGGTTTAGGGTTTGGGGTTTCTCGCGCGTCAAGTAGCATCTTGGGGCCTCGTGTATGTAAACCTCTAGATCAGGCCTCTCTCAGGGGTGCGTGGCTGACCGGGTACCTATGACCTTAATTACCTACAGTTGTATGGTTTATACCTACTGATTAACGGGGGTAATTGCTACTAAGCTGTAGGTAAGTAAAGTCACAAGCAATTTCTCACCCTTTGGAACGATTATTTTCTCACATTATTTCACGATACC
Source organism: Symbiodinium pilosum (assembly GCA_905231905.1). Classification (NCBI taxonomy): domain Eukaryota; class Dinophyceae; order Suessiales; family Symbiodiniaceae; genus Symbiodinium; species Symbiodinium pilosum. Next base: position 20,370 of record CAJNIZ010043533.1, on the reverse strand, counting down.
TCAAAGGACCCATATCCTCTCCTTACAGTCCCTGTAGATCCCTGGGGTCAACACCCTATTTTGACAAACCTCATATGGGCGCCTAGGAGTTAATATGGTTTAGCGTCCAGACGTGGGGTTCAGGGCCTCAGGTCGGTTTCGAGTTTGGGCAGGGAGGAGGCTTCAGAGTGGAAGGTTTATGGATAGGTGTAACCAGGAAACAGCTAGTTTGCGGTCCTTGCTGGTCTTACTCATATAACCCAAAATCTAAACTCCTTACAGGGGGTTACATAGGGTATCCTATAGGGGATCATCACAGGGGTTATTAAGGGGGATACTAGGAGTTTAGACCATGGCTCATATTAGGCCCCTGCCACACAGCGTACTTCAGACTTTGGAATCAGGTCCTGTGGTCAAAGATCTTGTGGGTCTTCGAAGCTTCTGATGACCTGTGTACCTGGTAGTTTGGGATTAAAAGGTTATCCTCGCAGGTATTCGGGAGGTTTACCTATGGAGCCCATTAACGGCGAGCTCCAACGTGGAGACCTCAACCTGAAACCTTCGTGGCGAAGGCCTAAGACTTAAAGCGGCCGCGTATGGCCAAACACATGCTTACCTGTTGGTTGCTAGCTGCCGCAACCCTGAGGATTCTCCCGCCAAGAATGCTTGCGTATTCGGGGAATATGTTGCATTGGGGAAACCTACAACCCAGCGCATGCATCAAATGCCCTGGTCTTCGAGCCAAGCGGGAGGGGTCGCGCAGTTATAAGTTGGATTATACCTCAGTTATAAGGGGGGGCAAGTATGGCTGTATGGCTGAGGTCTGCAATTAGCCGGCACCACCTTGTATCATGGCATCCGAAACCTCCACTCCCCCAAATATGGTTTCAAGAAGCCTTAAAAAGGCAAGGATTAGGGTTATCAGGCCTTATTTGGGCAGAGGAAAGTAGAGGATCCCATATTTTTCACCCCAGTCAACAGCCCCAGACCTTGGGCCCAAGCCCCTGGCCCTAACTCAAACGCAGTCACTCCCTCAACCCGACACCCCAGAGCAAAATCATAAACCCTAAAATACCTCCAGCCCTGCAACCTAGGCTCTAAACCTCGCAGGAAAACCACAAGGAAGACAGCGCGAAATCCCAAAGCAAAAGGCTTAAGGTTGAGAGTTTTGGGACCCCCTCCCAGGACATCATGAGCTTGTTTCAAATCTTGAACAACCCCCTGAGGCAGAGAGTCTAAGCCTTCAACTCAAGATCCCTAAGCCCTAAACCTTGAATCCTAAGCCTTAAATCCTATAGTCCCCCTTAAGTAGATAGAATATGGCTTTGGATGTATTATAATAAGATCCCCATATCCTATCTACTTAAGGCGAACTATAAGTCCTAAATCCTACATCCAAAGCCCTAAATCCTAAAGACTAGCCCCTGTAACATTAAGTTCTACATCCTCAACTCTAAGTCCTTACCGCTAAACCCTCAACCAGCCCAGGACATCATGGCCGGCATCCTCTACATCGCTCCGGCCGCCGCCGCCGACATGCTGGACATGCTCATCGTGGAGCCTGAGGCTGCTTCGACGTTAATACTTTAAGGTTTGGGGGTTTAGGGGGTTTAGGGGGTTTAAGGTTTGGGGTTTAGGGTTTACGGGTTTAGGGTTTGGGCGTTTAGGGTTTAGGAGCAATGTCAGGGATCCTATAAGGGTATAATATAGGGGTATATTGGGATAATGGAAATAAGATGGAAACTACTATTTCGGGTTTAGGGTGTAGAATCAATATTAGGGATCCTTTTCTACTTTTTGGTGTATGGGATTGCTTATATTTGTGTAAAAAAGGTTCCTTTTTTCTTCCAAGGGTTATGCGTATACGGTGCATATTTAATAGGGGTCAAAGGGGTTTAGGATTTAGGATTGAGGGTTTAGGGTAGGCTTTAGGGTTCAGGGGTTCAGGGTTACATAGGGTGCATACTTACTAGGAGTCATAGGGGTTTAGGATCTAGGATTGAAGGTTTAGGGGTTCGGGGCATAAAGGCTCAGGATTTGGAGATTTAAGGTTTGGGGTAGGGCTTTAGGGGTTCGGAGTTATATAGGGTGTATGTTCTGGCGATTTTCCAAATCTAATAGCCTTGCATGATGCCTGAAGAGCAAATACTACGTGCCTGAACTCCTTGGCAGGCGCATGTCCGCGCAGGCAGAGGTCAGAGTAGAGTACCTCCGGAAGAAGGGTTATATGCGCTACGGACTAAATTTAGGTTGGGGGGGACCTACAGGAACTATATAGGGTTTTGGGGGAACTTATTAAAGGATATATTACAAATTTAGTCCAGGGCTCATATAGGGATGCGTAGGAATATGTAAACTGTAGGGTAGAATACTAGGAAAGCGAATGAAGAGAACGGGGTTTCTGCAGTGGTTTATAGGCCTTCGAACTAGGTAGGGGGGAAACCCAAGCTATAACCAGGTAAAATACCCTACGGTCCCTTATATGTACTGCTTGTAGGGTTTAGAGGATAGGGTTTGGACTTCAGGTTTCTCTGTACACGTCACAGCATGTCTAGCATCATCGGTATTTCCCTGCTCGTCGTCGGACTTTGAAGCTGAGTTCTGGTGCAGAAGCCCAGTCATGAATTTCTCTATAAACTTACCATTACTAGGGTACCCAAATATCCTCAATTTTGAAATTTTAAATTTGTAAAAAATTCAAAACCAAAATGACACCCCCGAACCCTAAGTAATGGTACTAGACTGCCTCAACAGTAGCTCAGTAGGTCATCCCCCTCGCAGCAACTGTGACCACGATGGGTTAAGAGATACATTCGGCATTGAGTAAAGCCCCTTTAAGGACAGTTGACTCTAGCGGGAGTGCCACTATAGTCCCCCTTAAGTAGGTAGAATATGAGGTATATGGGAATCTTATCATAATATACCCGAAGCATTTTCTATCTACTTAAGGGGGACTATAATTCCTGCTTCTTGGAACGCAGATCGTCTGCCCAAAACCTCCCCCTAAACCCTAAACCCGCCCTAACCCTGAACCTGAAACTGCCGAGGCCGCTAGGCCCAAAACACTAAACCCTCAAACCTGAACCATAAGTTCTGGACCTTAACTCCTCGAACACTAAATTCTTTACCCAAGCTCTAAATCCTAACCCCTAAACCCTATACCCTAAGAAGCCCCAAGTTCTAAACCTCATCTCCTTGTGGTTTTTCATTGGTGTACTGAAGGTCCAAGACGTCGCGAAGCATAACATCCCAACCAGGCCTCTGGTTTCTTTCGGGTCTAAGGTTCAGGGTTCAGGGTCTGAGGGTTTAGGGATATTGTAGGGGATATATAGAGTATATAAGGGGAATGGTAACTGTTTCATGGCTTAATTATTGGGTTCAGAATTTAGGATTTAGGGTCATGGTTGACCGTTCCCGAGGGTCCAAACATTCAGACGTGAGTTTGGGGGTTCTAAATGTGAAGACCTGAAGGGCTTTTGGTACCCGAAAGGCCAGTTTTGAGGTACTTGTTGGACTCTTGGACTGCGCGATGTGCTTGAAGATTCTTGGGTATTCATAGGAGATGTCTGTCTATAAGCTACTCAGGGAAATTACAACCCAGAAGTGCCCGTGAGCCTTTAACGGCGCTTTGCATTCAGGTGTTATACTGGCAACAGATGCGTGACGTGTAACTGGAATTTGGATCTATGCAGTCATACGGTTCATGGACAAACCCTGCATGATCCCAGGTAGATTGCAGTACAACACTGCGTACAATTATTGTGCAGCAACTTCTTAACCGCGAACAACAGAAACTCCTGCATGGACCCAAGAGCTCCTCAGGGTACCCTAAACCCCAAATCCTAAACCGTGCCCACACAAACGAAAGCCCTTGATTGTCATACTTAGAGGGTTAGGGAGATTAAGTAAGTAGGTTGATAACCCTTGTTATCCACAAAGTAACTCTAGCTAGCACCATTCATGACCTACTTACTACGTCCAGCTGAACATCCAAGTAGGGGCCGGTTTCGGTTAGGTATGGTGGAAAATCGGGTTATAAGCCCAATGATGGATCAGAAACGGATGCTTTTTTCCCCCCAGGCGGTCTTGCTTGAAAAGAAAACACGTCCTAGGCCACAGAGAGGTGTGTAGAACCAGGAAATAGCTCACAGGGGGATATGGGTTCAGTTTGGATGGGACAAGTCGTGCGGGAGAGGTGGGATGTACCACCATGCCAGGGCAAGAAAGCTGCACAGCTTGTTTTGCCTGATGCTCCTTCTGGCTTGCATGAACCCTCGAGATCAAGTGGCTCTGGCGCCTCCGCATCTCATGTTATTACCTGATTACCCAGGCAAACCTCTAGAAATTGCTAAATGTTTCGGCAGCTTACCTAGAGCTCCCTGTTTCCTAACTAGTAGGCTACTTGGCTGTGCAACTATAGGCTATATAGAGCCCAGAAGCCATTGTCTAAGCAACTGGAGCCGTAGGGTTGTGTACTAGGTGGACCCCCCACCCAGTAATAGCGACTATAAGGGATAATAGGGATTGTATTAGGGTCCTCTTATATTCTTATTATACCACTATTACAGGGCGGGGGGTCCTCTTAAATTATGTCTGAAACAAATGATGCGCTCCTACCTTCGTTGCCAATTCCTGAGCCCTACAGCTTGAACAAGCCCTTCCTCATGTGAGCTATAGTCTAAACTCCTTAAAGGGGGATTATATGGGGGATTAAATGGGGGACTGCTATTGGGGTTATTAAGTGGGATACGAAGGGTTTAGACAATGGTCATGTGTAGTCTCCTTGGGAATTTCTTCTCGTTTTTTGATAGTATAAGCCTACGTTGCATTGTAGGTCTGGGGGAGTAGAGTCATGTCTTCCCTTACCCTGCCCCCCTTGGGTGAAGGGTTTGAAGGGTCTAGGGGGGCTTTCTCTTCATTTGCCCGAAATCAAGGATAATCAGGGTTCGTTAGGTAAGGCCAGTTAAGCGTATCTTGGGGGTGGCAAGCAAACCCATGAAGATCTTATTCTGATTCATTTAGGCCTCTAATTTTTTTACCATTCACAGCACAATGCTCCCCAACTTAAACGGGAATGGAGGGGGCATTTTCAAGCCCCGCGTTCCCGGCGCCCTGGCAGGACGGGCTTATCTGGCTACTTCAGCAATCCTCCTATGATCCTTGGACCCTTCATGCGCAGGCTTTTTCTAGGGGTTTAGAGGGTTTAGGGTTTAGGGGAATTCTGGAGGATTTTGAGGATGAAGCCTTAGATAACCCTGTGCTAGTAATTAATCTGGGTTTCCGGATAACATCCATTTGCCCTGTTTGGGAAGCCATGTTTGCCCTAGGCTTCCGGGATCCTCGTAAGGAAGCATGAACTCTATGTTAGTGCCTCATACGTCATAAACTTGT
>CAJNIZ010043533.1:0-10000 GCA_905231905.1 Symbiodinium pilosum | reverse complement strand
TGCAGAACCAAGCGACTGCCATAGGGATCAGCTCGTCCACCCGTTACTAGCCGCAAGTATGTAAGCCCACCCGCCCCCAGCATTACACGGTCAGTGCTGCCCTAGGCCAACAGCCAAACATTCGCTGGCACACCGAGTTCATGCCAGAGGAATCCCGAATCGCGTTTCCATGGTGCAGGGTTTTATTTGAGATTTGCAAAGTTTCACTCTCGCTTGGAGTGCATGATAGTGCATGCTAAGTTAGAAGCGATGGCCCCAGCAGCGTTTCATTTTCAGAGCTCTTTAGGCCTGATAGCTTGCAGATCCATACTTTTTAGTCGGCTACCCTGAGTCATGGAGCACTTGATATTTAAGTACTTCTCGCGTCTTCGTATCTAAGCCTTAAGCCTTTTATCACCACAAGGAGGCTCCTCCTAAACCCTAGGAAGGACTTTCCCGGAACCATCTCCGACCGAAAGAGTCTCTATGAAATCCTAGATAAGTATCGGATCCATCTGTAATTGTAACCCTCACACATCCCTTGGGTAAGGATCTGAAGCCGGGGACCCATCTCTCATTGTTTTACGCTTCGGGATGCATTGGGGGGTCGACAGCACTGGGGGTTCTTTACGAACGCTAGCAATGTCTTTAGGGATTATGCGGGTCAATACCTTGACATGCTGCCGTTTGCGGCAGTCACTTTCACACCGGAAGAATCATAATCAAACATAGCTCAAGGTCTGCTCTTGCAACCTTGAAAAAGCCTGACAATCTACCTGTGGCTGAGGCCAAACTCCTGATGCAGGTTTAGCCCTTAAGTTTTTTTTTAGATGTTCTTCTGACCCTAAGGGTCCAAGTACCAAATAATCATATACTTACCCAAAACCTGTACTAGAATTACTATTACCCAAATCCAAAGTACCTAATTATTGGGTACATGGACCCTCTGGGTGGCTTGCAAGAGAAGATACCAAAGGCCCAGCAGTGCAAGCTGTCCCGACTGCTACAACCCCTTGGAAAGCTTGGAAGCCCGGTTTTCTGCAGAATGTTTTGCAATGCCTGGTGACTGTGCACCCTACATTGCTTAGTTTCGTCTAGTCACCCAATTACCGATCTTCTGGTCCTAGATTCCTTGCATACATGGGGTATAAGATGCAAAAATAGACCTCAAGATGATATTGGTAATTATTCAGGCCACCTCCTTTCATACAGCTTTTGCACAACCCAGTTTCGATGTCGTTTTCCATTTGCTGTTTCTCCATTGTTCCTACATGACTCAATGTACGCATACATCCCATAAGCCTATAATGCCTCTGCAGTGGACTAAACCCTAAACCCTACACCCCAACACAGCCTGGACAGGTGTCGAAGTCGCGTAGTAGCCGAGACGTGCACAATGTTTCCGTCAAGGCTTGGGCACTACTTCACACAGTTTCGTTTTCGATGTATATTTTGGGAACAAGTAGGGTGCAGACTTTGTTTGGGGATTAGGGGTCAGGGTTTAGCGAGTAGGCTTTAAGGTAACAGTTGAGTTTCCTATACGATATGGGTTAGAGTTTAGGGTAGCCTTTACTTTCGTATACTATTTGGGAATCAGATTTTAGGGTCCTATTTTAGGATTTTATGAGATTTGCGGATGAGGGCCTAGGGTAAATGTCTTAGGATCCTATACTACATGGCCCTCTTACTTCCCTCCATGACAATGAGCCCCAAGTGAAGCCCACTTTGGGTCTATATTGGCCTCATTTGGGGGTTCAGGGTTTAGGGTAAAGCCTTAACCCTTAACCCTAATACCCCGCAACAATGTCTTAGGCTGAGGCTTGAGGTTGTAGTGTGTATTAATTAGGGCTTAGGGTATTAGATCTTGTTGTTGGGATCCTTTTCATGTTTTCAAGGAGCATGGGCGATCTGATTTTCATGTGGAGAGGATGTTTCTGTTGAAAAAGATGTCTCTGTAATACGGACTAAGTTCTATTGCTCAGGGGTTGGGGCTAGCTAGATTGGCCAGATGTGTCATGGCTCCTGATCTTTTTCGTTCCGTTGCATATTCAATATTTCTTACATTTTGCATTTATAGAAGACAACATTCTGAACTTCACGTTTTATTGATGTGCTGCTTCATTGGGGCTAGCTTGCCATCATCGCTTGACCAGCGTTGCCTGCACGGGGGTAATACATACGCCTTTAACCTTTGTGCTCAGCTCCTGCTATTAGACAGGCAAAGGAAATGAAGGCATAGGCTTAGGTGAAGGATTGTAGGAAGGTCTTGGATAACATGATGAGGAGTTTGGGGAGAGCTTCTTTTTGGTAAGTGTTCTTGTCTCCTAGATGCTAAGATGACAGATTCATGGGTTCGCCTACTACCCCCCAACTTAATTAGGCCTAATTATCCCTAAATATTAGGAGGACCCCCACCCCTGTAATAGTGGTATAATAGGAATATTATAGGACCCTGATATACCCCTTATTATCCATAATAGTCACTGTTACTGGGTGGGGCGTCCACCTAACCTTTGTAACCTTAATTATGGGGGGAACCTAGGGAACCCTAAACCCTAAACCTAGGTTGGTAGTAAGGGAACCCATGACAGCTTCAGGCCACCATGCTTCCAAACATGTTGGACATGGACATCATCATGGCGCTTGCGCAAATCGCTCTGGAGGACTCCCCTTCTTTCTTAGGGTTTAGGGTTTAGGGTTTCTTGGGGGATCCCGACCGTCATGGGATATTTGTGCACGGTGGCGAGGTTTTAGGGTAGGTCCCTACCTACCTTTTAATTGCACCCCAACTTAATCCTTGTGGTTCCTGCCATTTTCCAGGCCCTAGGCCATCTAAGAAACATTAGTCGTAATTGGTGTTGGTTTAAGAGGAGCTTACTTGGAGTGTCAGTAGGTTAATAACTAGGGTAACCAGGGGTTACCATATTGCTTTTTGGGGTTATTAACCAAGTTACTAAGTTCCCCTGACCCTCCAAGTAGGGGGCCGTAGAATAGGTGAGGGGAATGGATTAGGAGGACCCCCCACCCTGTAATAGTGGCTATACGGGATAATGAGGATTATACTAAGGTCCTATTATATTCCTATTATACCACTATTACAGGGTGGGGGGTCCTCTTAAGGAATGGAGCCCATGAACTTCAGAAGGCCCAAACCTGCGCGAATACTTTTCTCATCCCACGGGGGAGCCCTTAGACCCTCAGACCCCTAAGAACACCTTATGGGGGTTATATAGGGATAATGGAAAAGAAAATAGAAACTGCTATAAGATTGGGTTTATATGGGGGAGGGTAGAATGTGGCTTTGGGTATATTGTAATAAGATCCCCATATACCCCATATTCTATCTACTTAAGGGGGACTATAAGGACACCTCACAGCTCCTGGGAGGGTAGTTCTGGTCATGATATTGTTGTCTTGTAGCTGTGAAAAAATGTAAGGCTTCAGAAGACTGAACACAGGTTGTTCTAGGAAGCCTGAAAGCAACAGCAGCCACGGGAATGGCGACTCCGAACCCTTCAAATCGGTCCGCAGAAAAGTCGTTCAAAGCAAGCGGAAGCACAGAAACCAATGGGAAGCTCCTGCAAAAATGAACAGAAGAGGAAATCACAGATCAAGCTTCAAAAGCAGCATATAGGTTAATCCTACATCCACGTGGGCATCCCCATTGAAGATGTTGTCTGGGATTCTACAACATGTGACTTTTGTGGCAGGATTTCAGGGGTCTTCCCAGCGACCAGAAGAACATACGGTAGGTAGATATGAAAGGCATCCCAGCGCCAAGTGTGGAGAAAGTCCCACGCAGGACATGGCGGTTTTCTGGAAACTCTCGGTCCGGGGCATCCTCTACTGTTTGTGGGACAACCTTCTGGAGTACCTCAGCCTCATGCAGATCCCCAGTCCTAGAATGCTAGGAAGTTTTATGGAAGAGTAATGCGTGGATGTATGTGAGCCATAGTCTGAACTCCTTAAAGGGGGTTACATAGGAAATTATATAAGGGACTATTGTAGGCGTGATTAAGAGGGCTACTAGGAGTTCCGACTATAGCTCATATAGAGGTTCGGATCAAAAGTGGTAAGGCATGCAGGCTATGACCCAATAGTGCGCTAGAGGAACGAATGTTGTTAGACGTGCTAGAGATTGTAGTTTCCCAATATAGACCTTAACGTACTATAATCTTCATTATTTGGGACCCCCCAACGGTACACCTGATTGTGGTAAACCCGCAGATCAAGCTCTTTTTTTTCCAGTAGGACAGGGCGTTAAGTTGGCTGTTGCTACTGAAGAGTTGCTCCAGGAAAGTGGGGAACCCAAAGCCAGGCAATCCCTGTGGGGGCTATAGTCCGCCGTAAGTAGATAGGATACGGCTTTGGGTATATTATAATCAGATTCCCATATACCCCATATTCTATCTACTTAAGGGGGACTAAAGGCTTTTTGTAGGGGAGTTTTTTGTGGCCCGTGGCAGTTTCCTCAGTTTGGCTTCTAGTATGGAAGCCCCGAAAGGGCCCTACAAAATCATCTGTCCTTCTCAGGGGCCGCTCTAAGCTTCCATGTTTGTTTGGGAAGGATAATGTAGACCCATGATTAATAAGCCCCCCTCCTTTTGAGGGCTTTCATATGAGGATCATTAAGGCATTAAGGGGAGGGGTTCATTAATCAGGGGTCTGGGTTAGCCCCTGTCCGGACAGCCTGGTTGCTAGACACTGAAGGTGCAACTTACTCTACCCACCGCGCACGTCTCAAGTCCCTAAAAGCTACGTAGGCATATTACGAAAGGCTCATGTTATCTGATTTGTGAGCTACAATAACACATGTAGTAATCGTTGCAAGAGACTATGGGATATTACCTGCTTCCCCGCCTAGCCCAAATGTCCTGGCGGCCACGTCTGTAATCGCTTTAAGCTCACCAGCTCCTTATCAGGATATACTGCGTACTGAAACTATAGTACCTGTGAGGGGAAAATGGAGTGGTTAATGGACGAGTATTTTCAGATGGTACTTGCCCAAGATAAGGGCCCCCAATATAGACCCCCGAACATTATAATCCTTATTATTGGGATTCCCCAAACGAGTACCCCCAATTCTGGCAAACTCTGAATCCTAAACCCTCCTTTCCCCTTCCTGAGGCAAGTCTGGGTTTGTATGACCTTCTTGCACATGCTGGAACTGGCAGCCTACATCTGGTGGGGCTGCCTTGCTGCATTCATGTTTCGCTTAGGGCTTAGGGTTCAGGGTAGGTGTTCAGAATATGTTTGCAATTCTGTTGTTCAGTGAGCCAGCTATTTTACGCTTGATTGAAATTTTTGAAGCACCGCGCTGTCATCCTATGCCGTTCTGTTCTTTATCACAGCTCCCAACAAGATAGCCCTTGTAGCAGACAGACCACCCAGTGCAATATCCCCTAAGCCCTAAACTCTAAATCCCTTAAACCCTAAATCCCCTAAACCCTAAAGGTCTCCTGTAGCAGACAGACTACCCAGTGTAATATCCATTTCTGCGGTAACCCAGGGACCCAGAGCTGGGATCAGTCAAAGCTTTTGCTGTTTGAGGGGCCCCTGCAGGGTTGTACCCCCATATTGAGCTGCGGTCAAAATTAACCTGTATTTCATTTAGTCTACGCGTAAGTTGTTGCGCAAAATTCCCCCAGATCGTTGAGGGATGTCCTGAAACGATAGGCTTCATTCATCTAGGCTAGGGTGTTGAGAAGATCCCCCAAGACATGGAGATCGATAGAGGACGCCCTAACTCAAAAAACGACAGAGGCCAAACAAGTAATTGTGACGCCACCTCATATGATTATCTGACTGTACATATACAAGTCAGGCTTCGAAGTAATCTGTGCCAATCTGCCTCAGAGACATGTGCCGTGCTACATAAGAAGCCCTTTACCCTCACGAAGCCCGCGCAGGCTTGAGGGTCAGAGGTGCTGGTATTAGGCTATAGTCCCCCTTAAGTAGATAGAATATGGGGTATATGGGGATCTTATTATAATATACCCCAAAGCCATATTCTATCTACTTAAGGGGGACTATAGGATGCAGGGGTTCGGTTTAGGGTTTGAGGTGCCGGGTCTAGGAAGCAGCGGTAGCGTTTGAGGTGTGGGTCTCTGGGTTTAGGGGCACGGATCAGGAGTTTTAGGGTGGAGAGTGTAGGAAGGATTTAAAGTCCTAGAGCTAACTGGAATTGGTCTCTGGGTTTAGGGGCAAGGTTCAGGAGTTTAGGGTGGAGAGTGTAGGAAGGAATTAAAGTCCTAGAGCTAACTGGAACAAACAAATATTGGGTTATTGTATTGGGATAATGGAAAAAATGGAGACTACCATAGTATATTGGGGTGATCCATGAGGGTTTAGGGCCAAAAGCCTTACACAAAATTGCTTTTGCAGACTCGGCTCCAATTCACAAAAGCAAAGTACCGAGGAAATGCGCTGAGCAGCTCCGCTTCCCCAAACCCCCACTGACACCAAACTAGGGGTTTAGGGTTTAGGGATTTAGGGTTTAGGGTTGAAGGTTTAGGGTTTAGAGTTTAGGGTTTAGGGTGGGAGAACAGCGCATCATCGAGCAGAATACATTCTAGACAACTTCCCTTCCCTAATAGAAAAACGCCTTCCCCACCTCCCTACAAATATTTGCACTGCAATATATGTCTAGTACATTATAGCCAGTACCCTTTTCCCCTTTTACTTTGTGGTCTCCTTATGAAAGCTGATCATCAGGACAAGGGGTACCCTTAAAATTTAGCGGTTAGTGGGGGACTTAGATTAGGCATCCCTATACATCCCCGACCCCACTTTCACATATACATGTATACCCCGCCATAATATATCCCATACACATTCCCTACGATATATTCCTATATATTCTGTACTTTCCCTATTATGTATCCCTATACCCTATGCCGTAACTAGTAATTTACATTTCGTATTGCATTCCTTTTTATGGTATGGGTATAAAAAATGTATATACATACACATAGCCCGTACACCCTCTGTCATATATATGTATATGCACACACACACATCCTTAGATACCCCCTATATACCCCCGACCTTCTCACGATACATATATATATATACACCCTACAAGTTATTTTATATACATATGTATGTATATATATATATATGTCCCTAGATACCTGATGTATTCCCGACTTTCGCCGGTACGGATTCCTTTTTCCCCAACATATCCCATGCGTTCCCTATACCTCATATATATATATGTACATATGTATGTATATATATATATATGTAGCCCCTCTTTATCCCCATATATCCCCCTACATTCCTTATTACATATCGCTATATATATACATACCCATGCATCCCCTACTTTCCCAGGTTTATGCGGCCTGAGCCACATCCGTGAGGACCGGCGATCGGCAGGCTGTTGGATTGCAGGGAGCCCAGAGGGCTCAGAGTTGTTTTTTGGTTGTTATTGGCTAGGAGGGGTGGGTTTAAGGTGCAGGTTTTAGGGTTTAGGTGCTTTCTTGGTGGTTGAGTTCTTTTGGGGGTTGAGGTTGTTTCGGGTTTAGGTTTTTGGGGTCTGGGGTTGGGAGGTGTTGTAGGGTATCAGAACCTGCTTCAAGTTTCATGGGTAGCTTTTGGCGAGATTGTAGGGATTATGTAGGCGAGTATACAGGGGATAAATGACCTATATGCTACATTGTGGGATTATGAGTAGCTATACCCTTTCCCCTACACCCTAAGCCCGCATGGAAGCCCTGAACCCCTTTGACACGACAGTTGCCTTGGCAGCGTCATGCAGGGCTGCTTTTGGGCTTTCATGTTAGTTCTGGGTCAAGGCTGTAGGGTTTTGGGTAGGTTTGGAGGTTTAAGATTTCAGGGGTTTCAGTTGGCGTGTGGCCTTGGGTTATGGGGCTCAGGGTTTGGAATTTGGGTCTTTCGAGAGTTGGGGTCCCGAAAGCTACCCCAAAATACACGATTCCTGGGCGCAGGGGCTTCTGAAAAGGGACCCTGCCTTTTGGAAGCCTTCATTTGGGGGCTCAGGACTCCGCGTGCGTAGGTTCCCGCATTCAGGGTGTACTGCGCGGGGTTTGGGGTGCCAATTAGGGTTATCTTGGGGTCATATTAGGGTTATATTGGGGCTGTATTAGGGTTGCATTGGGGTTATATTAGGGTTGTATTTGAAGCACTGTTTGGGGCTACACTCTGGTTGTGGGCTGGAAGGCGGAGCACAATATGTGGTCCCTGCAACAGTGGCTGTAAGTCCTCTTATAGTCTTATTGTACCCTAAACTAAACTCCTAAACCATCAGTCCCGAAAAAGGACACTTGGAGGTTACAGACAGGGTTTGCCCTATCTGGCGGTCCCCTAGGGATCTACCCTAATCCCTAAACGAATTTTCTGCGGCAAAGCGCATGGTCCAGGTGATGGCGGGAGGTGGATTCCGGGAGCTGTCTCAGCCACTGTTTGGGAAGACTTAGGGTTTAGGGATTAAGGGTTTAGGGCTTTGTGGTCAAGGGTTTACGGATTGCGTTTTTTTGGGGCTTAGGTTTAAAAAGGGTTTGTGGTTTTAGACTTCAGGAAAATTAACTAGCAATTCTTATATGCCATCATTACCACATACTTATAGCTTCTTCAATTCAGGGTTCGTGGTTTGAGGTCCAGGGCTGAGGTTCCTATATACAGAACAGCTCATCCTGATGCATCCCTTTGACGGTCTAGGGTTTAGGGCTCAGGGTTCATGGGGGTTTCCCAAAATTGGGGGTACCTTTTTGGGGGTCCCAATAGTAAGGACTAGAGTATTTTAGGGTCTATATTGGGGTCCCCCTATTTTGGGAAACTACCTCATGGATCCTAGGACATTCCTGTGATTTTGAGAACCGGTCCCTTTGGTGTGCACAGTCCTATGGCCTTGTGTTGGCCTGGATCGACATTAGAGATCCTCTGCGCTTTCGCACAAGGCAGGGTTTTCCTCGTAGAGCTGCAGGACCTGCAAGGTCCAAGTAGCCGAAGAATGAGGCTTCCGATCCCCAAAGCTACAGTCTGACTAGTAAACCTGAAGCCCCAATCCCTGAGCCCTCAACCCTAAACTATTGTCTGGGTCCTTGGACCCTCATGGAAAAGGATCTTCCTATCCATGTCAGATGGATAGGCCAACTAATCTGCTCATCATTATTGCCTCTGCCGTCCGGCGCGGTGCTGGATATGTGGTTTCCGTACAGTAGGGGTGCTTTTTGGGTCCCCATACTAAGCATCATAGTCGTAGTATTTTGGGCTCGTCCCCCTATGTAGGGAAACTATCATTTGGCCTGCTGGTGCTGTTGTTGCTTTTACCTGTCTCTCCAGCAGTACTACTGAGTTTCCTTCAATATCTTATTGCTCCCCAGATCTGTCTGTCTCCATAGATCCACTCCATATCCGAAGGCAGCCTGTGAAGGATTTTGCCGAGACAAGGCTCTAGGGCTCGGAGTTTGCACGCGGACTACAGACACTTCAACCGATACTGGAATCTACCGTGGGGTGCCCCACACCCTAGCCTGAAACTAAAAAGGGCTGACGAAGGTCGTCGCAAGGCCCCATCTCCTTCTCCTTCCCGCCTAGGTATCAGCAGGTCAAATCCTATACTGTTAAGGAACTTAATCTAAGTTACTATATGTTGGGGAAACTGTATTATTTACTATACATACCCGTTATGGTAACTTTATAAGTTGCTTAACAGCAACCCAGTATAGTCCCTTGTAGTGCTATGGTGCTGTATCTGGCCGCTCTTACACCCTAACTACTGGGTTGCTGTTACGGAACTTAAGTTAAGTTACCATAATGTGTATGTGTATATATATATATGTATAGTAATCAATATGGTTTTGCCAATGTAGTAGCTTAAACTAAGACTTTCTTTACCTCCGAGTCTAAGGTTCCGCGGATGAGTTACCATAACCATGAAGGCTTACAAATTCTATGGTAACAGTCCCCTTTTATGGGTCCCCAGGAGACCGGTTCAAGTTTTCTGTGGTATATGTAGATCCCCAATGTCAGAACCCGAACCCCCAAACCCTATACC
>CAJNIZ010043532.1:41591-55828 GCA_905231905.1 Symbiodinium pilosum | reverse complement strand
AATGGTATATGGCACCCTAATGGGGACTTTCTAGATCCTCCCAGGGGTCTGGGTTGGAGGCTCTTTCGACTCAGTTAGTCTACCTGTACATGAACTTATAATATGGGTTATTGGACATGGCAAGTAGACTTGCTAAGTCAAACGAGCTTGCATGTTGCCCCAGGTTTCGACACCAGTTGCGACCTCTTCCCCCTGCTCCGCCTGCTACTTCCAGGCACTTGCTTGACGGAACCCTAAACCCTAAACCCTAAACCCTAAACCCTGTGTAGCAGCTTGTGGTAGGGATTGAGGTTTCTGTTTGAGGTGTAGCGGTTACTGGACTAGGGTTCAGGGCGTAGGAATTTTCAGTATGGGTTGGGGCTTTGGGCTCAGGGTGCAGCCGTTTTTGGGCGGGGGCTTAGGCTTCAGGGTGTAGCAGTTCAAAGTTTTCAGGGTCGAGCATTCAGTTTGTGGGTTCAGGGTTCAGGATTTAGAGTGAAAAGTTTAAGGCCCTGAGAGAAGCTTGTAGCCCATCTTCGGAGATGACGAAGGCCCTAGCCGCTGCAAAGAGGGTAGAGGGTTAAGCTTGGACATGATGCTTCTTGAACTTATGTTTCCCCTAAGTCCGAAACCCTAAAGCGTGGGTTTGGTTTTGTCTCGAATGCTTCTGGGGTGAAGGTTTGTTGTGAACATGTGAGCTACAGTCTAAACTGTCTAAACTCCTGGTATTTCCCATAACAACCCCTATAATGCTCCCCTATATACTCCCATATATACCCTCCTTTAAGTCTTTTATAATCCTGAAGTATAGCTCATGTGCCTGAATGCCTTGGTAGGGGTTCTTCGCAAAGGCGGCCGGAGCGCGAAAACCACCGGAGATGGAAAATTATGAAACATTCCTGCTAAAGGCTGATAAAGGAATTATGTAGGGATATAATCCCCCTTAAGTAGATAGAATATGGGGTATATGGGGATCTTATTATCATATACCCAAAGCCATATTCTATCTACTTAAGGGGACTATATCATAAGAGTTATGTATGGACAATGGAAAACAAAATGGACAACTACCATTCAGGGTTTAGGGTTCGGGGAGAGGCTCCTCCTGAACGGAAGAAATGCACGCGCAAGAACGTGCAGAGTATGTGGCAAGTTTGGGTTTAGGGTTTTGGATTCAGGGTGTATGGTATAAGGGTCAGGGTTTAGGGTTTAGGCTTGAAGGTAGCACCTCCAGCAAGCAGCTTTCTCCAAAATTCTCCAGAGACCCCGGTGTGTGGATTTCCAAAACGCTCAGCGTCGCTTTTTTTTTTGGGGTGGGGTCCAGCAACGGTTTAGGGTTTAGGATTTAGGAATTGGGGTTTAGGATTTGGGGCTTAGGGTTTTGGGTTTGCGGCTTAGGGTTTAGGATTTAGGGTTTTTAGAGAGTATGAGGGAGACCCTGAATGTTTCCCAACGGCTATTGGTGGGGTGTTGGGTTTAGGGCTTGTGGGAAACCTTCGATCTATCTTGCTGCTAGGCCAAATGAGACCTTTTAGCAAAATACCTCTTTAAGGATTGTCAATAAGCCCGGCAGTAACACCTAAATCCTGAACGGTACGACCCATATAAACCCTGAATCCCAGTCCCTTCTCCTAAGACGCCTGCCTACACCCTAATCCCCAAACAGCTCTTGAGTAGCATTTTATTTGGGATACTATGGTACCCAATATAGAGTAAGATTCTATCCTCCTGTTGGGGTATAGTATCTTATATAAGGAATATAATCCTACTAGGTTCAACCACTACAAAACACTACTCTGATGGTCTTCCACTGGGCAGAAGAGCGAAGGTTTTGTAGACTCCCTTCAAAGCCCGCATGCTGAATCCTCCATTCTACATCGAGGTCCCTAAGCTCTTTAGGGTTTAGGGTTTAGGGCTCTAAACCCTAAGCCCTAAAGGCCGAAGCCCACAGCCCATAACCCTACATCCTAATGCCCGAGCCCTCAACCCTGAACACTGAAACCAGAAGCCCCAAGCCAGGAACCAAATAAGCACAATTATGAACCCAAAAACCCTGGGTGAGAGTTTCTCAAGACTATCCTTCTAAAGTCCCTGGGTTTAGGGGTTCAGGGTTCAGGGTAAACCCTGACAAGGATCTGCCATAATCCCTTGGTAGCCCTGATGCAGCCCTGGGGCTTCACGCCCTAGACCCGAAACCCTAAACCCTCAGCCCTAAGCCTTAAGCCCTAAATCCAAGAACCCTAAGCCCTCTGAGGAATAAACCCTAATCCCTAAACTCTAAACCCCGAATCCTGAAACCCTGGCAGGTGTGGACCCTGAAAGGGGAGCTTATGGTCTCAAGGCCACAGTATTGGGGGGTTTGGGGTTCTTTATATTATACTTTTTGGGGGTCTAGGGTTTTAGGGTAAACCTTAAACTGCTATGGCTTTTTTTAGTAACCCTTAAGAGGGGGATCTGCTTTCTAGATCATCACTGGGTTTGGGTGGGGCTGGGGATGTAGGGTTCAGGGTCCTCTTCTTAGGATTATGGTGGGCTAACGGTTCATCCCTGAACCCAATCCCTAAACAAACCCTAAGCCCTAAACCCTAAAACCTGAATCCTAAAGCTTTAAAACCTAGACCTTAAACCCTAAACCCTAAACCCTAAATCCTAAACCCTAAATCCTAAACCCTAAACCCTACACCCTTAACCCTCAACCTGGGTTAGGGGCTACTGGATGAAGGTCGGAATGAGCTAGCCTTGAGGGTCTAGAGGCATCTCAAACATGAGGTGTTTAAGCATCTTCTTGTTGATGGCTGAAATCTTGCACCACCTAGGGGCCCTAAACTTAAGGTGGTGCGAGATTTCTTCCATTCACAGTAGAGCATTATGTTTAGGTTTTGAGTTGAGGGCATGATGGGGGTCCATCGCACGGTTTCGGGTTTGGAGTTTAGGGCATTATGGGGATCCCTGCGCCCTCAACCCTAAGTCCGAACCCGAAACCGCGTGGTTGGGTTTAGGGTTTAGGGCTGAAAGGGTTCAGGATTTAGTCGACAAAGGAAAGGTTGCCATCTCCGGTGACCATCCAAAACGCCCCCCCAGCGGTCGGCGGACTGTTGCTCGGCCCTAACCCCAAACAGTAAACAAGCTATAGTCTAAACTCCCTAAAGGGGATTATATAGAGGATTAAGGGGAGATACTAGGAGTTTGGACTATAGCTCAAAAGGGGGTTTCCCCACATGAGGGATATTTTCTTGGGAGTCCCCATACAAAGCATTAAGGCATTTTGGGATCTATGTTGGGGTGCCCATGTGAAACTCTGAGCCTTACATCTCAGGCCCGAAAAGAGCAAGCCCCAAGTCCTAAGACTCCAACCTTAGACTCGCAAATCCTAATCCCAAATCCCACATCCATCATGTGAGCCCACATAAGCCTATACCACCCTAAACCCTAAGCCACAAACCTTAAACCCCTAAACCACTCTAAGCCCTTCTAAAATCCCAAACTCTAGACAGGAGTCGAACCTCGCGAAGCTCTTCGGCGAGATGCTGTCGTCCTCTGTCTGCATAGGAAGCAGAGTTTAGGGGGGACTGGAAGGTCCCTGGGGTCGTGGGCTTAATTGGGTTGAGGGTTGAGGGTTTCGGGTTTAGGGTAACAACTTATAGTCGGGGTGTTCTCCCTACTTTTCAAGTTAGGTGCCCCAGGTTACTTAGGGTTGTAAGCCAAGTTCTGAGCCACGTACCATGAAGCTCCCAATACAGTTGAGGGTTCATGGTTCAGGGATTCGCCTCTAGGATTTAGGATTGAGTTTAGGGTTCAGGGAAAATGGTAATGCAAACCAATTGGGGTTGCTTGTTTCTGGAGTATGCACGTTAACTAAACCCTAAACCCACTGTCAAGGATTCTGCTGCCTTGGCGGGCATCGTAGGTCTTAGTGGCGCATTCCCCTCATCAAAATCATCCAGCCTGTTTTAGTTCGCTTGAGTAGCATAGGTGGATGGACCCTTCAGTGGGAGAGATATTCTGTGCTCCTTGAGATATCTAGGTGGTATCATTGGAAGAAACAGATTAACAAAAAGTTGCTTCTCAAATGGGCTTGCACGCTGGAAGATCCTCGCCGTATCTGGCTCCTTCACAACGACCCATATTTCCGAATAAAATCAAAATCTGAACTCGCTTCCGGCTGCTTTCCGTTCAGGGTTCAAGGTTTCAAGTTGTATTCTCTCTTCTTTGTTGCAGTTTTCATGGTAATCAGCTGGAACCCAGCCCGAGAGACGCATGTCCCCCCCCTCGACCGCATTAAGCCCTAAACTAAACCGTAAACCCTAGACGCAAAGCCTTTTACAATCCTAAGCCTTAAAGGCTAAATTCACAGCCCCTAATCCTAAACCCTCAACCTGTTCCCTGAACCCCAAACCCTAAACCCCAAACCCTAAACCCCAAACCCTAAACCCTGAACCCTAAACCCTAAACCCTAAACCTTAAACTCTAAACCCTCAACCTGTTCCCTGAACCCTAAACCCTAAAGCCTCCTTCCCCATTGACTCCCTACCACCAGAGCCTCGGAATTTGCTGAGGCTTCCCGAGGCACAAAGGCAGGGTACCTGGAAAGTTTAGGGTTTAGGGTTTAGGTTTTTAGGGTTTAGGATTTAGGGTTTAAGTTCTTAAAGTTTAGGGTTTAGGTTTTTAGGGTTTAGGTTTTTAGGGTTTAGGGCTTAGGGTTTAGGGCCTAACTACTCAATAACAATATGCTTCAACAAAACCTGTGCGAGAGATATTAGTACCCAACTCCCAACTACCCAGCCAGTGGGTTTAGGGTTCAATGCTGTTGACGGAGGAAATCTTGCATCACCTCAAGTCTCTAAAGTCCTAGGAAATTACAGTAGTTTAAGGACCATAGACCCTAAACCCTAAACCCTAAACCGGGTGGTACAAGATTTCCTCCAGCAACAGTATGGTCGACTTCCGCGGCTTTTGCGGGCATCAAACCCAACGTCGGCTGTTTCTTTAAAGCCGTTTAAGGGGTTGGTGGTTTACGGCTACAGGTGTCACGTTTAGGGTTTATCATTCAGGTTTTAGGGTATAGGGTTTAGAGCTTCAGATTAAGGGTTTAGGTGTTGGGGCTAGTACATGGACAAGCAAATGGTGGTGAATCAATGGTGAACTGGGGCTTCATAGGCATACATAGAGTTTCGGGTTTAGTTGCAGGTGGTTAGTTGGAAGGTTGGGGTTTAGGGGGTAGGGTTCAGGAATGAAGATATTTTTTCAGTTTTTAGAGTGCATGTTTATTCGTGTTTTAGTTCTGTTATGTATATTAATCAGCTCCCCAACATGAGCCATCGCGCGCTTTTTTGTAACATCACATATTCTCCGAACAATGTTAGTCTGCCACAAGAAGAACTATTTCACATTTGGGGGGGAGGGGGGTGGATGGTGTTAGTGGTTCACATCTATACAAATACAGGCGAAATTCTCAGCCCAAAATAGAACCGAGATCAAGATGGTCACGTTCAAGATTATCTCAGCAAGAGCATGGTCGACTCTAGAACCTCAGTCAAAAAGCTTG
Source organism: Symbiodinium pilosum (assembly GCA_905231905.1). NCBI lineage: Eukaryota > Dinophyceae > Suessiales > Symbiodiniaceae > Symbiodinium > Symbiodinium pilosum. The sequence goes on along the minus strand of CAJNIZ010043532.1, from coordinate 50,304 downwards.
CTACTGTAAGACCTATAGTCCCCCTTAAGTAGATAGAATATGGGGTTTATGGGGATCTTATTGTAATATACCCAAAGCCATATTCTATCTACGTAAGGGCGACTATACACCCTGAACCCTAAACCCAAAACCCCAAAACCCGCCTACTGCCTCCCTCCTACTTGCCCCGCCAAGGTTCGCCCTTGGTTTGGTCCATGTGGGGATAACGGCTCACGAGATCCCTACACCCCCAGAGGCTTAAGCACTCTGACCTTTCAAGCCACGGCTGGGCCAAGGGTTCAATACAGCCGCTATTTGTCATTACCTTCCAAGCCGATAAGGGGCAAAACGGCTTGGGGTTTAAGGTCTCTCAACAAGGAGGCAGCCTCTCCCTTGATCAAAAAAACCTTGAACCCTGAACCCTAAACCGCACACATCAAGCATCGACATGTCTCATGGTATCCCAATGAGGAGGCAATGAATGCCTTAACCTGCTTCTAGGGTCAAGTATATTTAGCTCAGTGATTCCGAATTTTAGCCTACTTGCTATGGTAGATGCTAAAGAATCCTGCATGACCCGAAGTTCCTCTCAATTCTTAACCTCCTTACCAGGGTGAATATTAAAGATCCTGCATGACCCTAAGTACTTTATTCCTTTGGAAGTATGGTACTACAGTATACTAAGGTCATGCAGGATTTTTAATATCAACAGTATGTTCCCCACCCTAAACCCTAAACCCTAAGCCCTAAACCCCCTCAGTGTCAAGGCAGCGTCTCGTTCGCTGGAAGGATCCTGCCCTGCAGGAGGGATACCGCTGTGCTGCAGGCCAGATGAACTGGGTTTAGGGGTTTGAGGGTTCGAGGGGTTTAGGGTTTTAAGGTTTAGGGGTTTCATGGGTGTAAGCGTTTAAGGTTTGGAGGCCTTCGTTTGTCGGCCCCCACCATTAAAACGCTCCCTTTATGCCCTTGAAATGGACCGCTTAGGGGTCAAAGGGGGCCTGAAACCCCAACCCAAAATCCCAAAGTCTAAGCAACCCTCTATCCCATCAACCCTAAACCCTAAACCCTAAACCCTAAAACCCTAAACCCCTAAACCCTAAGCCCTAAACCCGAAACCCTAAAGTAACCCTACATATTTCCTACATCACCTTCAGCTCACTGGTGCTTAGTAGGGAATAGGGGAATATACTCCTTGTATTAGGGTTTAGGGTTTAGGGCTTAGGGTATGACTAGGGATTTAGGTTTTAGGGTTTAGGGCATAGGGGAAAATAATCCTTATATAACCCGTATACAATACATTCCTTTAACCCCTACTAACCCAAAACCCAAAACCCTGATCCCTATGTAGCATATTCGATTCTTACCTACTAATCCCAATCCTTAGTCCGTCTTTAATATATTCCCTATAACCCTAAACGCTATAGTTTAAAGCCTAAAATACATTTCCCTTGATTCTCTGCGAACCCTAAACCCTGTACCTAACGCCTAGAGTATATTCCCTTACCGCCTACTAAACTCAGACCTTAAACCTTATACCCTGAACCCTGAACCCTAAACCCCAAACCCTATACCTTACTCCCGAAACCCTAAGCCCTTTGCTCCACAACCAGGAGACTTTGCCTCCGTGTTGCACTCGGCGGCTCGGCCCGAAACATGCGATTTTTCGGGATTTAAGTCTGTCGGGTTTAGGGTTTAGGGTTTAGAGGATAGGGTCACCTTAGAGATATGTAGGGTTTGGGGTTTAGGGTCTCCAAAAAAGGAGCTGCAATTTCGTGGTCCTTAAAACGCCTATTACAGTCTTTGGGGTCCGTAATGGCGTCATCCCATATCTGGAAGCAACCAAATTCTGATCACAGGCTAGGATGGGACTGTGTCAGCCCCTTGACACACCCCCACTTGAGAAACTTTCATTGCGGGGTCTTCCTCTGCAGCACCCGACTCCTGCTATGCCGCCCCAACTACCGTCAATATTTGCATTACCAAGGGACCATTGAGAGTGAACATAAACATGGAGGTCCCTTCCTTAGGTGAATTAATATAGTTTTAAGATGTTCGCTAGTAGGAACCCATGTCCATTAAACATATTACAGGAAATACTGACGGTTGATCATATAAACTGCAATCCCTCGTGGAGAATTCACTCAAGAGGGACCATGGTGTTGGAACCTAACCTAACCGTAAAAAGGGTTCTGGATCCGAATTTTAGACGGGCATGTTCGGGGTGTGTCGGGGTTCGGGCTGATCGTGGCGAAATACATGGCTCCTAAGCAAACCACAGGGTTTTCCTTAGTGCCTTGCAGATCCTAGTGGGGATGGCCCTTTTGTTTCAACCCTATCCTACACCCGAAACTCACGGCAGCTAATTATCCCGATTAATCCACAAAAGGATTCCAGTGGGAAGTGTAGGGCACAGCCCACTGCCTTTACGTTCAGGAGCCAAACGTCTGTATGGGTATTTCCAGAAAGTGGGCCTGGCATTATACACACCCCCAAGCCTTCAATCCTGAATCCTAAGCTAAAAAGCCTTAAGCCGAAACCTTAAACCCTAAACCCCAAACCCCAAACCCTAAACCCTAACACCTTGGCCTTCCTGTATGGGATGCCCATTTTTCTCGATTCCTTCATCTGGCGTTGACTTCACAGTTCGGGAAACGCTTAGGGTTTAGGGTTTTGGGGTTTCACATAAGGTTTAAGGTTTAGGGTTTTGCGTTTGGAATCTAGGGGTTGGGAATTTGGGTTCAGAATTTAGGGGTTGGGGTTTAGCGTTTGGGGCTTAGACTCTAGGGTTTCGGTTTCTGGTTGAAGGTTTAGGTTTAGGGGATGCTCTAAAATCGTAATGAGGGACCATTTGGAATGCATTCCCTTAAAGCGGGTCCTAACCAAAGAGGAAATCTACCCTAAACCCTAAACCTAAACCCTAAACCCAATCTACTTTATGGCCATTTTGGGAAGACGTGTTTTCAACAATTCCCAGGTTTTTTTTACTTTTTAGGAGTAAATGGGTTGTTATTATTGTTTCCCAAGAAACAGGCTCTAATCCCTACATCCCCAACCCCCTTGAGCCAACACCCTAACTCACCCTAAACCCTAAAACCCTAAAACCCAAAACCCTACACCACTTAGACCCTAAAGCCTTGACCCTTAACTCTGAAAACCTTTTTTCAAAAGTCCTAACCATGGGCCCCTAACATGGGCCGAAACATGTTTCCTGGGTAAGAACTCTGGGCCCTTAATTGGCTTTCAGGTTGTGTAGGGTATGCAGTAGGTATGAAAGGACACCAGGGTTCAGGGCCCAAACTAGGTTTAGGGTTTAAGGATCTAGGGTATAGTTGGATTTGGGGTATAGTTCCTTAAGCGCTAAACCCAGAGCCTCAAACCCTAAACCCTAAATCTTAGACTTTAGTCCCTAAACCCTAAACCCTAAACCTTTTCATACTTTGCAGAAGAGCTCAGGTGGTCGAGAGCCGGTCTGCGGCTAAAGCGGGCTCGGTGCTGACGCTGGGCCGCTTGGCATATCATCCCCATGAAGAAGTCCTACAGTTTCCAACAAAGTTTTGAGGGTTTAGGGTTCAGGGTTTAGGAGCTATGGTTTAGGGTTAAGAGGCCCTACACTAGGTACCCCAGTAGTACCCTTTTACGCTTTTGATTTTGGGGTCTCCTTGTTAAAGCTGAACATTAGGAAAAAGGGTACCCTTGTTATTATGGGGTTACTGGGGAACCTAGTACAGTTTTCAACAAAGTCGGGCTTTGGGGGTAGGGTTTTGGGTATAGGGCCTTTGGTTTAGGGTTCACGGTTCAGGGTTAGGAGTTATGGTTTAGGGTTGATCGTGAACATCCTGCATGGCCCCAAGCTTTTCCTTGTGAGTTATGGTTGAGGAGGGTCAGGAGCTAAGGGGCCTCGGGATTCAGGTCCAATAGTGACCTTAAGGGGGTGCATGGTTTTCAGGTCAACAAGCCCCACACCCCCCTAAACCCTAAACCCTAGACCAAAAAACCCTAAACCCTAAACCCCACACCCTTACCCCAGACGCTAACTCGAGGTGATGAACCCTCAAACTTACACACTAAAGCCTCAACAAGAAATCCTTGATCCTCAAACCCTGACTCAAACTCTAAACCTTAAACCCGAAACTCTGAAGGCATATCATTAAAAACCCAAATGCAACATCATTTTATTCATTTGATTCTCCATTGTTGCGGGTAATACATCCTAAGCAACCCTACATATCCCAATGTATCCTCACATAGAGCCTTACACATCCCCTATATCCCCCTGCTATGGGGCCTCTAAACCCTGAACCCTACGTCTTACATACTAAGCCCTAGACCCTTAAACTCCCAAATCCCCCAAGCTCTTCATCCACCCAAACCCCTAAACACATAAGCCCTTAAGCCTAAACCGTTAGATCCCCAAACCCTAAACCCTTTAAACCCTAAAACCACACAACCCTAAACCCCTAAACCCCAAACCCTACACCCCAAACCCTAAAATCTTTAAAGCCCTAAAACCCGACAACCCGAAACCCCTAAGCCCCAAACCCTAAACCCTGAACCCTAAAGCCCTATAGCGCTTAAAACCTAAAACCCTAAAACCCCTAAACCCTAAAGCCCTAAAGCCCTTAAACACTAAAATCCTAAAACCCTAAACCACAAAACCTAAACCCTGAACCCTAAAGCCCTATAGCCCTGAAACACTAAAATCCTAAAACCCTAAAGGCCTTAAAACCCCAACCCCCAACCCCCAACCCCCAAACCCTGAAACCTAAACCCTAAACCCTGAACCCTAAAGCCCTATAGCCCTTAAACACTAAAATCCTGAAACCCTAAACCACAAAACCTAAACCCTAAAACCTAAACCCTATACCCACCCTAAGCTCAAACCCTAAGGCGAGGTCAACGATGCGCTAAGCAAGATCCATAACGCGGCCGACATGGCGGAGCCTCGATGTACTGTGGGGATGAGGGCTTAGGGTTTAGAGTTTAGGGGTTTAGGGGTTCAAGGGTTTAAGGGTTTCAGGGATCCGGGTTTAAGGGTTTCAGGGATCCGGGTTTAAGGGTTTCAGGGATCCGGGTTTAAGGGTTTAGGGTTTAGGGATTACGGTTTACTTGCAAACCTTCAGGGAATCATGAGGAGTTGCGTAGGGGTGGAAACCCCCCCCAAATGGAGTTGCTGCTGGGGTACAGGGTATAATAACATGGGGTTTAGATGGTCCTGAAACTACATGAGTTCCTAAGATATACGGATGCCTTTCTTTTGTGATCTAGGTAGAGAAAAAGCCCATTCAAAACCAGGTGATATCCCGCAGTCTCTTAAACTTACTGTTGCGTATAATATAACAAAACTCTCTTGCGACATGCCTACCTAGTTTATGATCCTGAACCCTAACCCTAAACCCTAAACCCTAAACCCTAAACCCTAAACCCTGATCCTGAACCCTAAGCCCTGCAGCATGTGACATACTTCGGTAGTTTACGATGGGCTCTGCTCTGCTCTGCCTTGTCTGTAGTAGCTACTTGGGTTTAGGGTTTAGGGTTTTCTGATTGGGCTTGTAACTCACTTATAATCCCCCAGATGGCCTTTTATAATGGGGGTTACCCAAATTAGGAGCAGGTATCTGCCATGCTAGTCCAAAATCCTGAAAGCTTAAACCTATACCCGAAGCTTATAGCAGGGTGTTAACTACACCAGTGACAATCGTCGCCTTCCTACTAGCCGAGCATCAGTTTACTTGCTGGTTGGTGGAAGGGATTGAAGGATATGATCCCTAAAGTAGCCCATATATAAGCCCCAATAGCATGGTAGTTTCGCTGTGTTTTCCATTCCTTCGCTCCCTAAACCCTAAACCCAGCTTAGGAGAAGAGAAACCACCTGCTAGAAGTGGTGCGCAAAGCATCGGCGGAGCCCTTGGCTATTTGAATTTCCTTACTGGGGCGTAGGGGTGTTTAGGGTTTAGGGTTTAGGGTGATCTCTAGAACTGCCCTCATAGAGTCTCCATAGAAATGAGGGTTTCTACGGGCCATATATAGAGATAGTTGTATGAATCCAGTTCCGAACTGCCTCAAGGTTTAAGAGTTGACGTTCCGGAAACCCTGACCCTAAGCCCAAAAACCCTAAACCCTAAACCCGAAGGCGGAGTGGTGTGCAGGGATGTGGGCACAGGTGCCAGGGTTTTCTACCGCTGGCCTAATCAACTGAGCACTACATTATTTTGCATAGCCAGTCAGTTTCCCAGTTCCCAATCAGCCTACCAAAGTTGTTTTTCTCGCGGCCTCTGCCTTAGGTCGCATTAGGGTGTCAGGGTTTAGGGTTGCAGGTCTTTAGCTTGAATTGACATGAAGAAGTCCCTTCGTTCCGTTTCGCCAGACTCGGATGCCCTTGTTCCCCTTTCACGGCCTAAACCATGAACCCTAAATCCCTAAACGCTACAACAGTTTAGCATGAAGCCCCCAATGAGGTCATATTGTTGATTGAGGGAGTCCCGCACTACCTCAACTCCTTAAATCCTATGACATAGTCGGGGTGTTTAGGATTTAGGGTTTAGGGTTAGTGGGAATAAGGGAATGTAATGCATAGGGAATATATAGGGGTTAGATTCCCTACTCACCACCAGTAAGATGACTGATCAAGAGCACAAAGTCTCAGTTGGTTCAAGAACTTTTGCAAACAGTCATCGAATCGTCCTGCAAGGGATGCTATGCTCTAGGCGTGCCTCGTGTTTTTTGGAAGCTAGCCATTTTTTGATAAAACCCAATCCAAGACACGCTGGCTGGAGACCTCGCTCAGAAAAGTATTTTGTACTTCGTCGTGGCGGTGGCGGTCTACAAGATTGTACAGTGCTTCAGCGCCTGAGTGTTTTTTGGACTCCCTTTCTTCCACACAACCTGTTCAATACAATACTTTAGGAGGACCCCCCACCCTGTAATAGTGGTATAATAGGAATATAATAGGAACCGAATATAATCCTTATTATCCCTTATAGTCACTATTACACGGTGGGGGGTCCACCTAATCAATACTGTGTGAAGCTACTGGCGTTCTTGTGGGCTGGATCCTTAGATCTTCGGAAGCTCCCGCTCCATTGTAAAGCGCAGTCGTACGCCAGACGGCCAGTGGGTCCACGCAAATTGGCCACCGCCTCCTTGGCCTTGGAGGGAGGACGAGCTGCGGCGACTGTACGAAGCAGACCAGACGCTGCTATCCCTTGAAGATGCAAGTGAGCAGCTTGATGTGCATTTTGCAGGGACCCCAATAATCGCCTTATACTCCATGTAGCCTGTATATCCCTTGGCTCCCCAAACGGACTCCCTTCTTGAGAACGGCTACAAGTATGTTTTTGCACAATCATTGTCGTATGGGTTTTAGATTGTTATGCGTGGTGCCAAGTTATGCTTTGCGACAAATATTATTACGGATGAAAGTATTTGGCGGTCTATATTGGGGTCCATTTATTTTGGGAAACTACCATCAACCGGAACCAAACAGTTGGGCAGATTTTTTTTGATCCGCAGGTTCCCAAATCATCGGGTTGATATGGAACCCCTGTTCCAGGAACCTCCAAAACCCTAAACCCTAAACCCTAAACTCTATTAAGACACTGTTAGGGCCCACAAAAGGCTACTGGCGCCCATTGGGGTCATGTTGAGGTATTGGGAGCTACCCTGACCTCAAATCCCCGAAAATTGAACCCCGCAAACTCCCGCCGGCTTGGCGGACGTTTGACAGGAACATGGGGGTTTCGCTAAATTCATTTGAGTAGTGTTTTATTTGGGGATACTATGGTACCCCTTATAGAGCAAGATTATATCCTCCTTTTGGGTATAGTATTTTATATAAGGAATATTATCTTACTGGGTTTAACCACTAAAAAAATGCCACTCATTTGGGTTTAGGGTGTATTTGGGTCGGTATAATTGGGTTCCTATGCTAGTACGGCTCGACATAGAGATTTCCCACCGCTATGGGCACAGTGAATTTAGGCCACGTCTCGCATGAGTAGCATTTGGAACGTGCATACTGTTCATGGCGGAACTTTGTTTCCTAAAATATTGTAATTCCCAGCAGCCACGGGACTTGAGGTGGGTGTGGGATTTCTTCCATCAGTGGTACTATAGTCCCCAAGATAGAGTATGTAGGGTTTGGGGTTCAGGGTTTAGGGTGTACGGTTCCAGTGTTTCGTAAGAATGATATCATCCTACTTTGCCCAGCCGCCAACGAAAACACGATTCAAGTTTGCAGACGAGGCGAAGGTCAAGCTCTAAACTCCAAACCCTAAACTCTACACCCTCACGCCCAAGCCTTAAACCATATACAACTCTATATAACCTTGTGGAAGACCCAATAACCCAATATACTGTTGATGGATGAAATCTTGCACCACCTAGGGGCCCTAAACTACTGTAAGTCCTGAGACTTTTGGAGTTTGAGGTGGTGCAAAAATTCCTCCCTGAACAGTATTCCCCTGCAACCTCTATGTCCCCTTTCGAAGCCAAACCCTAAAACCCTAAACCCCTAAAACCCAAAACCTTTTTAAAAGAGGCCACCGAGCAGAAGTGGATTGCCAAGATTATCCTCAAGGACCTCAAGGCAGGGCCTTTTTGGGGCACTGACCAAATTTCGGGCCTAGGGTTTAGGGTTTAGGGCTGAGGGTTTAGGGCTTAGGGTTTGGGGGGCTTAGGATTTAGGCTTAGGGTTTGGCGCTTAGGGTTTAGGGCTTAGGGCCAAGGGTTTAGGGTT
>CAJNIZ010043532.1:9890-21581 GCA_905231905.1 Symbiodinium pilosum | reverse complement strand
AACCCTAAACCCCGAAACCTAGACCGCCTTGAGGGTCCGAAATGGAACCACCGAGCAAGTCTTCTTCAATGTAATGCTGGTCGCATTTTTTCCGGGGTTTCATTTCTTTTTGGATTCCTTAGGGGACCTGAGAAACACCAAATGAAGAGTATAACCATGTACATTTTCGAAATACTACCCCAAACCCTAATCCCCAATCCTAAACCCTAAATCCCAAAACCTAAATCCTAAATCCCAAACCCTAAATCCTAAATCCCAAACCCTAAATCCTAAATCCCGCAGCTGTGTGGCTAAGGAGCCAAGCACAGCTCCATAGCTGGAGGGTGGGCTCGGAGTTTTAGGAGGCTGAGGTCCGGGATGTAGACTCAAGGCTTTAGGATTTAGGCTTTAGGGTCTACCCTAAACCTTAAACCCTAAACCCTAAACCCCTAAACCCTAAACCCTAAACCCTCGGGTCTAGGGCTCCGGGTTTCTTAGCGTTTAGGGTTTAGGGTTTAGAGTTTAGGGTTTAGGGTTCAGGGTTTCTTAGCGTTTAGGGTTTAGGGTTTGTAAGCGTTTGAGGTTTAGGATTCAGGGTTTCTTAGCCTTTCTTGGCGTGTAGGGTTTAGGGTTCAGGGTTTCTTAGCGTCATTTAGGCTTTAGGGATAAGGGTTTCTTAGCGTTCGGGGTGTAGGGCTTGGGATGATTAGCCTCTGCGTTTTAGGATGAGGTAGATTATACTGATCCGCGCACATACTGGCCTGTTGTCTCATTTCATCAAAAAACAGCTTCTTTGCATCCGCTAGCATCGCGGAACTATTCCTGAGACACACGCCTGAAACAACCTGAACCCTAAACCCTAAACCCTAAAACCCAAACTGTACACACAAATAGGTTTTCCCCTCCAAAAAAGGCCAAAAAAGGCACGAGGCCTTCTGGTTTCATTATGAAGAAATCACGCTGTAAGCTCTAAATCCCAAATCCTAAGCACCAATTTTCAGGGTGTGGGGCCCTAAGCCCTAAACCCTGGACCTTAAACACTGAGCCCTAAACCCTAAACCCTAAATCCTAAGCCCTGAACCCTAAACCCTAATATTAGTGTTGGTAGCTTGAGGTGTACGCGCCTACGATGCGGCCTGTACTATTGAATGGCCTCCTGGGAAAACAGGCTTTGGCAAAGCATTAGGGCTGAGGGTTTAGGGGTTTAGGGTTTAAGGGTTTAGGGTTTAGGGTTGAGGGTTTAGGGTTTAGGTTTGAGGGTTTGTGGGTTTGGGTTTCAGGGGTTTAGGATCTAGGGTTCAGTATTTAACGTGTTTTCGGATTTAGGGATTAGGATTGAAGGCTTGGGGGTTTGGTGTTTCGGGTTCAGGATCTAGGATTCTGGACTTAGGGTTTGGTTCTGGGATTCATTTTCAGGATTCAGGGGTTTAGGATTAGGATGCGAGGTTGTCAGTTTCGGGGTTTTGGGTTTAGGATTTAGGGTTCGAGTTTAGGGGCTCAGAATTCAGCATTTGGGGTTTAGAGTTTGAAGGTAAAGGTCTGGATGTAAGGTTTAGGGTTGAGGATTCAGGTTTGAGGATAATCCTCAGGGTTTTATTTAAGTTTCTTGGGTCCCTTTAGAGGGACTTCTGTATGCAGCGGTTCATGTAACAAACCTACAAAAGGGCTTGGGGTTGAAGGAGGAGCGTAAGTTTGAAAATCTAGAATCTAGTTATCAGGATAAATCAGGATGCCTTTGGGTTCGGGAAGGAGTTCGTTGTTCATTTAGAAGCCTGAATAGTTGCCAATGCCATTCCATCTTAATCCTAAGCGTAGTCTAATCAGCCCTAATTTTTACGGAAACAAGTAGTCGGCTTTTCGGATTCCGTTTAAAAGCGGAAAAGACATTCATCATTCTGGTAAGCGGTTTAATGGAAGATTCACGGAACGCTGTCATGGTGACCAATCATACCAACACCAACATCGAAGTAGATTTTATATGGTAGTTTCTCAAAATAGGGGTAACCCAATATAGACCCCGAAATACTATAGCCCTTATTGTGGGGACCCCCAAAAGGGTACCCGTAAATTTGGGAAACCCCCATATGTACAAATCCTAAACCCTAATGGGTTTTGCCCCCAAACCCTACACCCTCAGGGATGGTTACCTTCAACCCTAAATCCCAAAACATTAAATCGGACTCCCCACCCAGTAATAGTGACTTTAAGGGATAATAGTGACTAGGGGTAGTAGTAACAGTGATCTAAACCCTAAACCCTATAGGGTTCTTGCGCTCCTCCTTTGTTTGGTTCTCCCAGTACTCAGGATCCTTTTTGCCGGGTACTGTCGATACAACGTGCCTGCATGACACTCGAAATACCAAGTGGTTGAGCGTTCAGGGTTTAGGGTTCGTACACTGGAACACAATGATTCCTAAGATCTACTGGAGGGTCATGCAGCTTCTTCAGTATCAACATTTTTTTTCCTTTGCTGTACTTTGAGGGCCATGTTGCTGGTAACCTTAGAAACTACAGGTATGACGCACGCGTCACAGGCAGCTTTTTGCAAAGGTCAATGCTGTCGTAGAGGTTTGCTACACGCCCCAAAGCCCAAGCCACAAACCCCAAACTGCCGGAAGCCAAGTCCAAATTTTTGTAGGGCAAAAAACAAGCGTTATCCTTTGCAGCAGCCCTATTGCTTAGGCTCTGTACCTCCTAAACCCGAAACCCCAAATCCGACTGGGGAGGGACGGGGCTTGGCCCTGAACCATTACATAATTAGGCTTAGGGTTCGGGTGTAGGGATTAGGAATGAAGGCAGCCTAATTCATGTGAATGGGGTTTGCAGTATGTTATACATGCTCCAGTCATATGAGGGTAATATGAGTGCAGTGTTGACAATGCTTCCGGCTTCTGCATTCTGGTATTTAGATTCCAGCTCAAACAGCAGAAGCCCCAGTGCGGACCCTGCAAAATACATTATGAACAACGGTGTACTTGAAGGCTCGTCTGCGCAGTAATGATGGTGACAGGTAATGGGGCTAACAAAGAGTTGTCAGCAGATTATGGAGATGCTACGGAGACTTACTACGTCCAAAGCTGTTTAAAGAAAAGCTTCGCCCCCAAAAGAGACCATGAAGTCAGCACCACTCAGTTCATTATAAACGCTATCGTGCGCCCGCCTCGGCTGGCGGGGCGCGGAGCACACGAATAGCTCATGGCATGTAGTTGACACATTGGGTTTAGGGTCCTGGGAGTAACGGAGGCAAGCCGCACTTCAGACGTGTTTGTTGCATGCCTGTTCCAGCATTCATGGAGGGGGCTGGATGGGCGTAGTCCATCAGCCTTTAGCGAGGGAGTTCGCAAGCTTTGAGAGCCGTAGAACCGAGCAGGGCTGGGGCGTGGTGGGGGACGAAAAGGAGGTATAAACTCCTAGTATCCCCTTTAATAATGGAGAATCAAATGGAAAAGGAACTGGAAAATTAAATAGAAACTGGGGTTCTATAGGGGATTATAGTTTTGGATCGAAAAAATGCTTGCTCGAACCTGGAGTTTCATGTGGGATGGTCAGGCTGGACTAGGCCACCTACTATGGGAGGGGGGGGTCGCCCGCAGAGAGGGAGTAGAGTTTTTTTTTTAGTTGGTTCCAAACGCCCTGAGGCTGGATAGCCTCGGCGAATTCCAAAGCCCCCAATGCTGAAAACAACAACCTCCAAGCCTTAAGCCTTAATTTGCTGTTTGTTAGTAGGGGTTGGAGGAATAGTACCCCGTATATGATCCCCAATAACAAATCCTCAAACCCCCCACAAAGACCCTTAAAGCCCGGATTCCAACAGACTCTTAAACAAGACCGATGAGCCCTAAACCCTAAACCCTAAACCCAACCCTAAACCCTAAGCAAGTTTGCCTTAATGGAGGCTGTGCTCGATGGGGAGATGGTTGCGTGGGATGAAGTCGGGCTCCCAATGATTAGGGACCCTTGGGCCCTAAACCCTAGGGTTTAGGGTTTAGGGTTTAGGGGTTTAGGGTTTAGGATTTAGGGGTTTAGGGTTTAGGGTTTAGGGTTTAGGGGTTTAGGGTTTAGGGGCCCTTGGGCCCTCAACCCTAAACCCACGTGAGCTATAAACTAAACGCCTCTTAAAGGGGGTTCTATACGGTTTAAGGTTTGGGGCCTAAACTCCTTTGAGGTGGGTATATAGGGGATTAGTACAGGGGTTACGAAGGGGGATGCTGGGAGTTTCGATTAGACCCCAAACCCTAACCCTTAAATCCTAAACCTTAAACCCTATATAATCCCATATGCATATATACAACCCCCCCTTTAAGGAGTTTAGATTCTAGCTGAGGCTATATTATAATGCCAGCGCCGAGCTCATGAGGCGCACAGAGAAGGAGAAGAAGGATGCCTTCAAGCTGGCCACGGCGGCCATCCCGAAGCTGAGGACGGAGACCAGAAACCGCGGCAAAGCCTTACTGGGTTTAGGGTGGCTTAGGGTTAGGGTTTAGGGTTTAGGAGCAGCCGCCGCTCCTAAGAGCCTTGCTCATGCAGCAGTCCCAGCGCCTGGGCGCTTGGCTGACCGTCTTGCGACTTGGTGGTGTCCTATCTACCTTAAGGGGGACTATAACCCAAATATATACCCTATTATCATATAGCAGTTTCCATGTTCTTTTCTATTGTTCCCATATAACCCCAATAATATACCCCATACTCGACGTATCAAAAATTGAAACCGTGGGCGCGTGGAACCGTGGGCCCCTAGTATGGGCCCTTCATCCTAGGGGACTTCCAGGCATTACATGATCTATAGTCTAACTCCTTGAAGGGGGATTATATAGGGGGTAATATAGGGGACTACTATAGAGGTTATTAAGGGGGATACTAGGAGTTTAGACAGTGGCTCACATACAGTTTAGGTCGTAGGGTTTAGGATTTAGAATTAGGGGTTTAGGGTTTAGGGTTTAGGATTTAGGGTTTAGAGGGTTCAGGGGTTGAGGTTTGAAATGTGCAGGTGCTTCGGGATGGTGGTCTGTTCAGGAAGGGCTTCATATGATTCATTGCGTCATGGTCATGGTCATACAAGCATAATCACCTCTCCCTTATGAAGCTCGCCGCTGTTATATATTCTCCATCACGCGCAGAGGTCCTAGTTTTGGGGCATGTATTAGTGGGGGGCGGGGTGGTCCATGATTAAAGGGGAGGGTATCTTTCCACATGGAACATGTATAGATATAGAGACAGATATAGATAGAGAGAGGGGTGTCGCAGTATCGCATCATGTAATTGGGGGGTGGGATGACATTGTGTACTAAATCACGTGGCTACAGCCTTCATAGCGCTTGTGCTTTTTTGGGATAATCTTGTGGCAACAAGTGCTGCGGACGTGAGAATTTGCCAGAGTTATGATCCGTGAAGCCCCTTCAAGTTTTAGTGGGATGCAACATTCATGGATTGACATGTCTTTTCCCGTTGCCTGTGGTCGTTCCGAAAGCATCCAAGGTATGCTTGTGGCCTACTGGTAGTAAGTACATTGGATCATGTGACACTGCTGCAGATCTGTTATGGGGGACTACTCTACAAACCCTCCCACCCCCCATGGCTTGATAAGGCTTAAGGGTTGCCCTTTCGGGGGGATCAGTCCTGCACTTCCTGTGCACCCTAAACCCAAAACCCTAAACCCTAAACCCTAAACGCTAAACGCTAAACCCTAAACCCTAAACCCTAAACCCTAAACCCTACACCTTAAACCCTAAAGCTGAGCCTCAGCTAAATCGGACCGGAAGCTCATATTCGGCCTGAAGCGGACTGCTCCTTACCCTCCTCCAAGCAAACGTGAAACTTCGCAAAAGAGCTTAGGGTTTAGGGTTTAGGGTTTAGGGTTTAGGTGGAGGCTACATGGGTCCCATGCTACTTTAGTGGAGGGCAGGGTTTGGGATAACTGGCTTTGTCATGCGGACTGACTGGGGCTAGTGGGCTGTTGAGAGGGGACCCAGCGCAGACATCCTAACTTGTCACCCTTCCAAAATCCTGCAGCTTCAAATCAACGTGCACCTGAGTATCACCTATACCAAAACCCTAAACCCTAAATATAGACGGCTTATACCCAGTATAGGATCCGCAACACCTTAAACCCTAAACCCATCTAAACCCCTAAACCTACATTGCCGTTTGACGGCAGGGTGAGCAAGCGTTCATCGCTTTCGGCAGCAATCGCACTGTGGTGGGCTGCTGAGACCTTCTTGGGCGAGCTGGTGGTCGGTTAGAGTTCGGATTCAGGGTTTTAGGGTTTAGTGTTTAGGGTTTAGGGTTCAGGGTTTAGGGTTTGGAGTTTAGGGTTGAGGGTTGAGATTTAGGGTTGAGGGGTGAGGGGTAGAGTTTAGGATTGCGCGCATAGGATTGTTTGCCACTGGGGGGCATTAAGGGTGTTGAGATCAGGGATTTTGTGGGTGCAGGGTTCAACCCTAAACCCTAAACCCTAAACCCCTAAACCCCTAACCCCTAAACCCTAAACCCTAAACCCTAAACTCTAAGCCCTAAACCCTAAACCCTAAACCCCTAACCAGAGTCGGTTCGGCTCGTGGATTCCTCTACAACGCTTCCTGAAGGTTCTGGGCTCGAGGTCCGGTGAGAACCCTAAAACCTCAGAGTCCCCCCTTAAGTCGATAGAATATGGTGGTTTAGGGTTTAGGGTTTATAGTCCCCTTTACGTAGATAGAGTATGGGGTATATGGAGATCTTAGTATAATATACCCAAGGCCATATTTCTATCTACTTAAGGGCGACTACAACCCTAAACCGGCAAGATTTGAAGCATCCCCCAAGTTATCATTGCTGGGTTGCTGTTAAGGAACTTATTTTAAGTTACTCTATTTGGGAAATCATATTAATTACTATATATACCCATTATGGTAACTTAATTTAACCCTAAACCCTAAACCCTAAGCCCTAAACCCTAAACCCCTTATGGTAACTTTAATTTAAGTTCCTTAACAGCAACCCAGGTTATCATTGTCTACGAGGGCTTTTCGTATCCTGCTGGCTTTGGCACCTCTGAGCGCCTAGGATACAAGGTTTAGGGTTCAGGGTTTAAGGTTTAGGGTTCAGGGTTTAAGGTTTAGGGTTTAGGGTTTAGGTAGGGTTTAGGGTTTAGGGTTTTGGGGTTTGGGCGCCCTCTACATGTAGTCCCCCTTAAGTGGATACAATATGGCTTTTGGATATGCTAAAATAAGATCTCAATATACCCCATATCTACTTAAGGGGGACTATACGTTCAAGTATTGGGGTTTAGGATTCAGGATTACATTGTCCCTACTACAGGGACGTTCATATGCCGACGGGGTGCAGTTTTTGTCTAGAACTCTAGTACCATGCTCCCTGAGCCTCACGTTAGTTGTTTAGAACGCTAAGCCCTACCACCGAAAGCTACTACCCCCATATACCCTTATATAACCTTATATACCCCTCTATACCCCCATTTAATCCTATATAACCTTCTACCCTGAACCCTGAACCCTAAACCCTAAACCCCAAACCATAAACCCTCAGGACTTGGGCCCTCAAGCCCTTGAACGCTGAACCTCAGCGCTGAACCCGTTATTTCAAGCCCAGCAGCCTTGAACCCTTCATGGGCCGCCCCCTGCCTTCTGCTACAGGCTTGATATGAGGGGTTCAGGGTTTAGGGTGTAGAGTTTAGGGTCCTAGGGTTTAGGGCTGTTGATGGACCATATCCGGGGCCCATACTTCTAACCTTGGATATTTTTTGGGGCAAGGATTGTTTCTGGCAAGTCGACTCGAGGCCCAGATGAACGATGCATCGAAGCACCTTTGCTTCTTGGTCACTCCCGGGCATGTTTTCCCAAAACCCGCTACACGGCGGGATCTAGGGGTTTGGGGTGCTGCAATGGGCGGTTATCTGGGACCATTACAGGGGATCGTGTACGGACGACTCTAGGGATAGGGACCATAGAATTGCCTTAAATTCTAAACCCTAAACCTTAAACCCTAAACCCTACACCAAGGGTTTAGGGACCTATAGGCATCCATGCCCTCGTTCCCTACTACCCAGATCCCTGGGAAGCTCAAGAAACTAGGGAACCCCCTAAATGTAGTGCCTTGGGAGCCTCTTTGAAGGGCCTGGGAGAGGGATCACATGAGCCAGAGCGCTTAGGGTTTAGGATTTAGGGTTTTAGGGTTTAGGGTTCCTTCATTTCAATTGATGTTACCAATCCCTAAACCCTAAACCCCTAAACCCTAAACCCCTAAACCCTAAACCCTTTTTGGATAAGCCAGGACCTGAAGCAGAAGGCCTGTGAGTCGGTGGGTATTAGCAATTCTCTGGGGATCCTAAGCCCTTTAGGGTTTAGGGGTTNNNNGGGTTTAGGGTTTGGGATTTAGGAGTTGGGATTTAGGGTTTAGGATTTAGGGTTGAAAGTCCCCCTTAAGTAGACAGAATAAGGGGTATAGGGGGATCTTATTATAATATATCCAAAGCCATATTCTATCTACTTAAGTGGGATTCTAAACCCTGAGCCCGAAACCTCAAGCCATAAACCCTCAAGCCCTTAACCCTAAGCCCTATGCCCTAAGTCCTATTGTTAGAGGGATAGTGAAGCCTCATAAACGGCCTATTGAAGCCGTGTTCTTGAAATGTTCCTGCACCCAACCCCTAAACCCCAATCTCCATGGCTATTCACAAACAGCTTCTTTATTATACTCTATTTTCCCTGCTCCATTCCCCTTACGCATCAGTACGCTCTGCCTTCGTGCAATGCTTGTTTCAGTAGTGCCTATGTGTTTGATTTTTGAGCTATTGATAGCCTCCTAACCTAACCCCTAAACCCTAGGGTGTCCTGTGACGGCAATGGGTTTAGCCAAGCTCAGGAGGACCGTCCTTGGATTTCAGTGTTGTTTAGGGTTTAGGTTGCTTGAGAGGGAGAAGGGGACTGGATCCCTATATATAATCATCCTTGTATCTAATCCCTACACCCTAAACCCTAATCTCTATACCGAATTGTACCGTATCGCATCCACTTGTGGTGCAGCTGCTTGGCTCTAAGCCCCCAACCGCATCAGCAAGGAACACACCCAATCGCAACTTCAAGCTCTGCGCTGCTCTATTTAGGGTTTAGGGTTTGGGGTTTACGGCTTCCTCTAAGCTTGCACCCTGAACCCTGAACCTCGGGATCTCAACATTAACGCATCGGGCCATTTTCGTCCTTTCCCAAAGCTACACCATGAACAAGCAGGCGGTCCTGTTTGGGGTTTGGCTTTACTTGGGGTTCATGGGACTTAGTAATAGGCCTCAAAAGCAGGACCCTATAGCCTATGGTTTTAGGGCCTTAATTTTGAGGGTTGGTGTTCTCCAAAATGCATTTCTTACAGTGCAACAACTTATAACTGGGGTTATACAGTATAATTAAGGTAACGGGGGGCCATGGCCCTTGGGGTTTCGCCTTCGGGGTTGTTGGGTAAGCAGTCGGCAGGTAAGGGCTTGGATTTTGGCTTCGGGTTTAGGGTTTAGAGCTTAGGGTTTAGGGTTTAGTAGGATTTAGGGTTTAGGGTTTAGGGTTTTAGGGTTTAGGGTTTTAGTGTTTAGGGTCTTAGAGTTTAGGGTTTAGGGTTTTGGGGTTTAGGGTTTAGAGTTTAGGGGTTTAAGGTTTAGGGTTTAGGGGTTTGCGGTTTAGGGTTTAGGGTTTAGGGTTGAGCTGGACCGTTCTAGGACGCCGAAAGAACCAGTTCGGTGAGGTAATTCCAGAGCCAGCTACTTCTTTACAGCGTATGATCCAGAGTTCAGGGTGTTGGTACTTCTTCGTTGTACACATGAGGTTCTTTTGGACAGATACGATTGTAGCCCGTTATGGTTCCAGGAGGTGGGACCTTGGGATCATTCATAGGGTTTAGGGTTTAGGGGTTTAGGGTTTAGGGTTTAGGTTGTGACAGAAGGGAACGTATTCTTAAATGATTAGCTGATACAGGTTGAGTTGATCGTTTCACAGGGGGGTTCGGGGTTCATAGTTTGGGAGCGGGCGATTGTGTTGGCCCTATCCAAACCAGGGTTTCCAAAACCTTTACCCTGAACCCTACCCCGTAACCCCAAACCTCGAGTTAAGGAATTGTTCTAAGCCTTCTACTTGGAAGCCTCCTTGACTTATTACAGTATATCTACGTGCTATCCCCAATAGACCCGACTATAAGCCCCATAGGCCCAATGACTGGGTAGACTTACTAAGCCAAGAGAGTCTCCACCTACCAAGGCTCTAAAGTATATTAGTTAAACCCTAAACCCTAAACCCTAGACCCTAAATCCTACCCCAACCTCATAAAGCAGGGCATAAACCTCATCTGACACTTACAGGGTCCCATTTTGTAGGGGTTGGGGATTCCAACATCCTCTTATTACTGGGTTGCTGTTAAGTTACCATAATGGGTATATATAGTAAATAGTAGGGTTTCCCCAATATAGTAACTTAATTTAATTTCCTTAACAGCAACCCAGATTAGTGATGGAAGCCCCGGGGAAGGCATTGGTGGCGGCGTACATCTTCATCATCACCGTTGGTGGCTTCTGAGTCGCATCTGGGGGTGTGGGAAGGGGGCTTAGGGTCAGGGTTACAGTAAGACCTTGTGAATCCAAGTCTGTCTGTTTGCCGTGCTCAGCCTGCCGATATGCACCGTGAGCATATTCGCTCCAGGTGCCAAAGCATGAGGCAGCAGCACCAATATGCCCAAGCTCCCATAAGTCCCCACCTATTGTACTTGGGCTCATGCAGGATTTTCAGTATCAACGCAGCGCTTCAGCTTCTGGCATTATGCACCATTCAGAAGTTAGCATTTAGGCGACGTTCGCGCTTAGCCCAAGCATTTTGGAGGAACCAAGCATGAAGGGGCGAAGGGATGTGTGATATCTAGATGCTCCTAAGCCACTGATCTATTTAACCCCTAAAGCCCTCAACCCTAAGCCCTGATCTAATCTGCTTAAACCCTGAACCCTAAGCCTCAGCCCTATACTAATCTACTCAAACCCTAAAGCCAAAGCCCTGAACTGATCTACTTAAACCCTAAGCCCTAAACCCTGAGCCCTAAACTAATCTACTTAAACCCTAAACCTGAAATCCTAAACCCTAAACTAATCCATTTAAACCCCTAAACCCTCTCGACGCTGTAGACTACCGTGGTTAAATCCTGGAGTCGGCTCAAGACGTGCAGGGACTGCTCCCGAACCCCCAAGCACTCAGGACGAGCTATAGTCGATATAATCCCGGTTTAGGGTTTAGGGTTTAGGGGTTTAGAATGTGTAGGGTCTAAACTCAACTTATTAAAGGGCTGGTGCTATAGGGGATTACATAGGTTTTAGGGTTTAGGGTGTAGGGTCTACACTCCCTAAAGGGGAGTTATATCGGGGATTATAAATAGGGTTTAGCGTGTAGGGTTTAGGATTCAGGGTTAAGGGTTGAGGGTCTAAACTCCTTAAAGGGTGTTATATAGGGGATTAGGGNNTAGGGTCTCAACTTTTTAAAGGGGGGCCATATGTGGGGTATTTCAGGAGTTATTCAGGCCCTCGATTACATTCAGAGACAGGGTTTCCTGCTAATCTACCATCGGTCCGACTAGGGGACCAGGGGAAACACCAAGCGTTTGAGGAAAAAAAGGTGCCGCAGTGCTTTCGGCCTCAGTGCTCGCTTGCAATCACTTCCACCCACTCATCTTCATTGCTGTATCTTGGGTACTGCCCCCCCC
>CAJNIZ010043531.1:32427-54564 GCA_905231905.1 Symbiodinium pilosum | reverse complement strand
GGTTTATGGGGGTTTGGGGTTTAGGGTTTGGGGCTTGTGAGGGTTTAGGGCTTAGGGTTAGGGTTTGTGAGGGTTTAGGGCTTAGGGTTAGGGGCTGGTGAAGGTTTAGGTTTATGGGCTTGAGGATTTGTGGTTGAGGGCTTATGAGGGTTTAGGGCTAATGAGGGCTTAGGGTATAGAAGGGCTTAGGGTTTAGGGCAGCTTCAAAAAGTAGCACACGGTTGTAATCCCCATCCCTTAATGCTCAGCAGTCCCAATGTGGTCTGGCATAATATATGGGATATTTAGTGTTGGGAGGCAATGTGGTCTGCCATTATATATATGTATATATGGGGAATATCTAATGCTGGGGAGCAATGTGGTCTGCCATAACATACGGGTACTATTTAATGTTGGGGGGGGGTGGAGGGCCTGGAGGGCCATGGGGGAGGGGCTTAGCTGAAGATCTCATGAATTTTTCACAGGGATGAAAAATCCGCTGCATTCTCCCTTCAAGGGCAAACATAATCCAGAGAATTCTTGAGCTCGTCTTGTTTCTATCTGTGGGTTTCTCAAGCATGGGCATTGTTGAATGAGGTCCTTGAAAAGGTCCTTTGGATGACATACTGGGCCCCACATCGGATAAGTTGCAATAGCTCTAGCTTGATGGTAGGCACGTGTACAGGAACGTTAACCTTCTTTCATTCCGATTTGAAGCTTCAACGCCAGCGAGATCTAGAAAGAGGTCATCGGGAAGGCTTGTGTGAAGTTCATGCAGCGGGACACCTGACCATCAGATTCAGCAGCAACATTTCCACTGCCAGGTTGGGCAGCGTCTTCAAAAAGGGCCGTCATGGAGGCATGAATAGGATACAGCTCCCATACCTACTGGATGGACTGAAATTCTGGTATCGATCCGTGAAAAGCTTCTTAAAATCCAGATCAGGGACTGCCCTGGGGTGGGGGCAGAAATCAAGATACACCAATAAACCGTCCACAAAGAAAGAGTTATAGGGATAATGGAAAATAAAATGGAAACTACTACATTGTAATAGGGTGTAAATTGGGGTTATATTGGGATAATGGAAAAGAAAATGGAAACTACTAGTGAAGCCCCTGAGATTGAACCAGGCCTTTCAGTGCCTCTCGATGCCCTGCTACTGGGTTGCAACTGAGTTTCTGCTGCCAGGAAACAATGTTTTGCAATGTATCCGTGTCACATAACTTGTAAAGCCCGTAAGTAAAAAAAATCAGTTGCCATTTCATGTTCAAGCTGATTCTCCATTATGGTAGGTCAGCTCAAAACCCTATTCAACCCCTACTGGTAGAACCCCTAAAGTTTCGTTCCCAAACGGCAACCCAGGCTAACTGTGGCTGCTGCTGCCAAGACTGACATTGGCCAGGTGGCCGGGGAAGTTTCCCTGAGCTCCCAATCCCTGAGCCCCACCCAAAGGCTCCTTGGGGTATTAGTCTTGGTCCAGAACCCAAATTGCGAGAAGACTATATCTTCTAGCCCTTATAGATAGCATCAGTGTTTCCCAACATGCCTGCGTACTTCATTTTTCTGCGGAGGGGATGCAGCACTTTGATCCCAGAGAGTTGCGAGGCGGCCCTGAGTGGTGCCACGTCCAGCAAGCGACGCCTCAGTGCTCAAGCGCTCATGTACCTGTAGCCTTTTTAGGAATTGATTTTTTCACTTATATTATAGCTTCAGGAATTATTGAAAATAATGTCTTTGACGACAGGCACTCTTTTTCCTAGAATATGTGAGGTAAGAATTTGTCTTGGATGTTTGGCGACCGTATACAGGGTTCCGTAGGAATATTGGCTTCACTCTACCCTAGTCAAAACCCCTTAAAGGGGGTTTTATAGGGGACTACTATAGGGCTTATAAAGGGGATATTAGGAGTTTAGACTATAGCTCCTTTATTGGCATTGGTGCCCACTGAGGAAGATCATACATCAGACACAGGATCACGTAACATTGCGCCCCACAGGCCCCTTAAACCCCATAAGACCCATAAACACGGCTAAACCCTAAACCCTACATAAACCCTAAACCTTAAATAGCACTTTCCACTTCATGTTCCATTATCCCAATGTAACCCCTATATAACCCTAATCTATACCCCAATATACACTCTATAATCCCTATAGTTTCCATGTTCTTTTCCATTATCCAAATGTAACCCCAATATAACCCCTAGATAACCCCAATATCACAGCAGCCTGAAAGGCACCTTTGCAGTATCCATGTTGGTTTGAGTTCTCCAACTACAGACCCGGATCCTACACGGTATATAGCAAGTTTAAAGGACTCATGTCTGGAGTTACGTGCAGAGTTTGGTGTTTTGCATTTTGGCCTTATACAACTTCTTTTAGATATTTATTCTGAGCTTGAGGGTTTCGGGTTTAGCAGTTGTTTGTTATGACCTCAAGACACACCGGAAGTTTGAGTTCCCTAGTAGGGTAGTGGACCTGCGAAGCTAAAACAGCTTCCGTACCCCCCCCACCTTCCTAAAACAGGATCGTTTGTAGTCATGTAGTAGGCATAGGGTCTTCCTTAGAAGCCCTCTTAATACGGGCCACTAGTGGATGTCAAGTGGCAGAGTTCCTCTGTCGGTCTAGGATTAAGGGGTTGGGCTGACTTTAGGGTTTGGGGGGGTGAGTTGAGAGTCTGCCTGGGTGATGTTGACACGAAGTGAGGTATATAGTGATGGTGGATGGCTGGCACAACCCGTCGAGCAAGTGGCACAGCTATTTGCAACTAGGTGCCTCATTAGGACGTTTTAGAACATGCAGGCGACCTGTCAAATCGCGCAAAGTGGTTAGAAATAAGGTTGTCCTACACCTTAAGGTCTTGTATCCTTGGAGTTTGAGGTCTTCAATCCTTGGAGTTTGCCAGAAAAGCTAATAAACTTAGCTTCAATTTCATTCTCTATTCGAGTCTCCATTACCTGCAAGAGTTAATTCTTCCCCCATCCTCAGGAAATTGATTCCAGCTACGCATGACGACCCTCTGTGGTGGACCGACAGTGAGCAAGAGGCTGGTTTTGGTGCAGGGCTACAGCAATCCCCTCCTTCAGTGAGTTTTTAAAAAACCTACCCACTCGCGTTAGTAAAAATCTTCCTTATCATAGACTAGTGCTATACTGGATGGTATTTAGGATGGTGGGGAGGGGATTACATCAGAAGCCTAGATTTCCCGAATGTGGCTCTGGGGCAATGACTTTAGTCATTGGATTGCATAGTAGGGTTTAAGGGTCTGGGGGTTCCGGGCTTCGTGCCCAGTCTTGGTGTGATTCGCGTGGCTTCATGACAGGCCGTCCCGAATTCCGCAGCTAAAGATCACCGGTGTGCTTGAGAAGGTTCAGATCACACCGCCCTTGACGCGCCACCCACCCCTAAACCCTAAACCCTAAACCCACCTCTTACTCAAAACCTTAAACCGTGTAGGCGCCAGATACCCAGAGTCAAGGCCCAGACTTTTAATGGTGCAAGCACTGCCCCTGTAGTCTCCTTATGAATCAGTTTTCTCTCTCAGTATAGTACAACCCTCGGGAATTATTAAGATTGAAATACAAGTTGTTGTCAAGAATAAGGCTCAGGGAGCTACAGATACAGTGCGTGAGCCGTTCAGGAAGAAGGCCCTACACCCTGATCCGCATGAAGCCTACAGCCCAGAACCGTAATATGGTGGCCTGAATTCTTACCAATATTATGGCCCTAGATTCTTGCGCAAGTATAGTAAAGGGTACCTCAAATGGACCCCGAGATGGTAGAGAAAACCATTTGGGGGTTTCTCAAAACCAGGGGTAACTTCTTGGGGATCCTCATAATAAGGACTGTAGTATATTGGGGTGTATATCGGGGTACGTTAATTTTGGGAAACTACCATTTAGGCCTCTATTTTACCCCTCAGCCCAAAGAAAGGCCCAAGAACTTTTCCACAGGAACGGCTGCAGGGAACGCAGCTGCTGTACGAGGCGCGGCGGCACCTGGCTCAGCTGCGAGAGGCGGATGTTTTTCAAAAGGGGGTAATCTTGGGTACTGCCCCCACCCAGTAACAGTCTATATTAGGGGTCCTATTAAGGGCTATATATAACGCTAGTATAGTTAAGGGCAATCACATCCTCGTAACCATACTCGTCCCCCACCCCCGTCAAATATACACACCCCCGTGTTTATGATGTTAGTATTATATTGGAGGGGTTTATGATCGTTGGGGATGGGGGGGTGGGTATTCCATATGGTAGTATAGGTTGTACCTGGACCGCTAACGTATTTAGAATAACGGAGGTCCAGGTGGGGTTTTTAGTGTTGCGGAGGGTTTCAGGGTATCTCCAGCGAAGCTGCGGCCAAGCTTCTGGGCTTGCTTTAAGGGCAGTTGCAGGTTAGGTGGAACCCCCACCCAGCAATAGTGACTATAAGGAATGATCGTGGTTATATTAGGGACCTCTGGTATTCCTATTATACCACCATTACGGAGTGGGGAAACCTCCTCAGTTTCAGGGTTTTGTGTTTTGTGGCCGTCAGTTTTGGGGGCTTCAGGATGATTCAGGGACTGCCATAGCATCTCAGGTAATCCCTCTATCTGTATGCCATATATATCTCTTTAGGGTTTAGGGTTTAGGCTCGGGCTATCATCAGCACAGTCAGCCGGAGCCCGGAGTGGGGCGGTGCGAGAAGCCTCCTGCAAAAAAGGGTTTAGGGTTTCCTGCTCCCAAGATCTAGGAATCTAGGACACCCAACCCTAAACCCTAAACTCTTAACTCCTACACTCCTAAACCCTAAACCCTAAATCCTAAACCCTTAACTCCTAAACTCCTAAACCCTAAACCCTAAATCCTAAACCCTAAACCCTAAATCCTAAACCCCTCAAAACCTAAATCCTAAACCTAACCTTGGGGAGATCCCCCCAGGTGTACAACTCCATCTTTCCGGCTCTGTCTCTCAAGCTGCCTAGCGCCTTCCCAGCAGAGCGCTACACCTTCCGAGCCTTCCTCTGGGCAAGGTTGGGGGGGTGAGTTTGCCTTTCGCAGCATTTGGGGAGGATTTAGGGTGTAAGGTAGGAGGCCCATGATGAATAAAACCCCCTCCGTTTAAGGGCCTTAATTAGAATCCTTAGTAGAATCCCTATTAAGGGAAGGGGGGCTGTTAATCAGGCAGGGGTTTACATTAGGGTCTTAGGCTTACATATAGGTGCAGGGCGACGTGCTTCCGGTGTTGTTTTTTGTTTTAAGGCAATTGCCTGCAATCTCCGCCTGAAAGCAGGCAGTATGGAAGTTCTGAACAGCAGTAACCTAAACCCTAAAGCATACTCAAACACCAACCCGTTCCAAAAGGCATGCCCAAAATATGGAGGCTCCCTCTATGGAACCTCAGACCCGTGCTCCTCTTAAGCCTATGAGCTATAGTCGGGGGTTATGTAGGAGATCATATAGGGGACTACTATAGGCAGGGGTTATTGAGGGTGATACTAGCAGTTGAGCCTGTAGCTCCTCTGGAGTACAAAGGAGTTTGTGAGGTTCATTCTACTGCTTGCTTTGAAGCACGTCGGAGGCCTTTCCAGTGCCCTGCCTATGCAGCAATGGTGTTCAACAAGCATTCATCGGGATTTCCAAAATAAGTAAAAGTTGTTCAAAGCTTTAAAAGTAGTCGAAACGGCCAATAATCCACATACTTTGATGGCTCAGGTAAATACATAAATCCTGCGAAGCCTCCTGTATCCGCCAGACCTGGGCAACCTGTCCGGTATCCTCAAAACACGCTGTATCTGCCAGACCTGGGCAACCTGTCCGGTATCCTCAAAACACGGAGCCCAAAACTCTTCGAAACCTTTACGCTAGGTCAAGCCGTCACCTATGCTTGATATACTTGGGAACATGAGTAGGGGAGCCCAATATAGACCCCAGAATACTGTAGACCTTATTACAGGGGCTCCCAAAACCTTACCCCGGTTTTGGGGAAACCCCATACGAAGACTGCAGCATAATTTCATTATCCTTGGTGGTCAACACTAGTGGGCGGGGGCCTCACCACCCTAAACCCTAAAACCTAAACGCTTGGATAGGTCCTCCCTGTCCTCACGCTGTTTCTCCATGCAACAGCTGCCGGCTTGCTGTTAAGGAACATAAGCTAGGCCAGTTTAGGGTTAAGGCTTAGCGTTTAGGGTTCAGATGTTTAGGGTTTAGGGGTTCAGATGTTTAGGGTTTAGGGTCTAGGGTTAGGTTGGCGTTGTAAGGAAGGCCAATCATTAACTATTTCGTGTTATTTGTTCATATTATGGTAGCTTGCATACTCCGTATATTATCCCAGTGCCCATCTTACTTTCCACTTGATTCTCGATTATGGAAACTCAAGCTATACTGGCCATAGATGATTCCTCTAACCCCTAGAGTCCTTAAATCACCCCATTCTGGTAACTTGGTTTAAGTTCCTTCCCCAGACCCTAACCCCCCAACCCTAAACCCCAAACCCTAAACCCGAAACCCTAAACAACGCCCCAATCCCTAAGCCCCCCTGAGCTCTGAGCCCTAAACAGTGTAACTCTAAGATTAGAAGTATGGGCTCCTTAGGCCGTTTAGTGGGATTCTAGGGACCCTTAAGGGTACATATAGGGTATATAGTAGGTATATAAGGAACCCAGGGCCGAATGGCCCATGCTATGGGCCCATGGTTTCAATCCTAAACCCCAAAGCCTAAACTCTAGACCCTAAACCCTAAACCCAAAATACTAAACCCTAAACCCATAGTTTCAACCTTAGAGTAACAACCTAGGCTTCGGGCTTGGTTGGATGCCAGCAGTGGCGGAGGCTTCCGGCTGACCTCCTTGAAGCACTCTTTGAATTGGGGCTTAGGGTTTAAGGTTTTTGCGGTTTAGGGTTTTGTTTTTTGTGGTTTTGGGTTCTGGGTTTTTTGTTGGATGTTTTGGGTTTCTTGGGCTTAGGGCATAGGGTTTAGGGTCGTTTTGGGTTTCTTTGGGGATTACAAAGTTAGGGTGTGGGGCTTCGAAGTATACTCAGGGTTTAGGGTTTTGTGTGCAGAGTATTTGTTAGTGTTTTTTGGGGGGTAGCGAGCATTTTGGCAACCCTAAACCCTAAGCCCTTAACAAGGGCTTAGGGTTTAGGGCTTCAGATTTTTGATGTCCACTTCCGATCCCTTGGTGGATGATGAGATCGCGGGTTGGATCCTGTGCTCAAAAGGTTCAGGGCTCCGGTTTTTAGGATTTAGGAATGTGGGCATTTTGGTTACCCCCAACCTCTGAAATTGAGAGCCTTTTATGGTCATATGATACTTATGAGATCCTTATTATGAGAGGTTGAGCCAACTAAAATCCTCTCGTTGGCTCAGGGTGGGGCTCCTCTAAGCTTCAAACTCCGTACCCACAGCTGCCAGTCAGTGCATGCCAGCGCTAAAGCGTGGACTCCTCTGGCATAGTCCGCCCAAACTCGGAAACCTGTTCATGGGGCTCCTTGAATGATGAGAGTTTAGGGTTCAGGGTTTGGGGTGTAGGGGGAGCACCTCTTTGCAGGGGAATCGCTTCCAAACGTCGATCCCGCCCCTGGCGACGCGGAGCGTTTGGCTGATGATTGCCCAGCTGTTCTGTGCACCTTTTCTGTGGTTGGTAGGGGGGGATATTGCTGCGTTCAGTTCAGATAAAGGCCGCTGGTTGAACATTCAAGTGCAAGGATTTGGGAGTTGTAGTGCAGAAGGCTGCAGAACTACCGGTCTGCTACTGTACCTCATACTTCTGAAAAGCATTTAAAGCAAAGAAGCTTCCAAACCCTATTCTGATTGTTGCGGCCCATACTTTACCATCTCTATAAACCCAATAAACACACCGTCTCCTTGTGTTTGTCCATTTCACTTCGCAGGATTCCATTTTCATCATGGCCCCTAAAATACGGCTATACAGTTCTAAGGCTAGGAGGGTTCTAAGGACCCTGGGTATATAGTCAGTATATAAGGATCCCAAGGTTAAGGGCCCATACTAGGGGCCAATGGTTTCAAACTAGGCTTTGGCTTCTTGTTTGGGCGGGTCCATGTCAGGTTAGTGTTTTTTGCGCAAGGCGTTTGTAGGCTTACCTGGAACTCAAAACTCCCGAGTTCCCGTCATAGTACCTTAAACCCCAAACCCTAGCAGTGAGGTATTGGGCTAGTATCTGGGGAATTTGGGAGGTCCAGGTAGAGTTTAGAGCTTGCTTCTGGATTTGGGTAGCTTGCTTATAGTCCCCCTTAAGTAGATAGAATATCGCTTGTGGTATATCTCTATACTCTTATGAGATTCCCATATACCCAATATTCTATCTACTTAAGGGGGACTATAGCTGGGGCTCTAGGTCTGCCAATTTTTTCCTAGGGCAAGGTCGAGGACCAGTTAGGTGGACCTTTCACCCAATAGTGACTATAAGGAAGAGTGGTGATTATATTAAGGTCTTCTGGTATTCCTATTATACCACTTTTACAGGCTGAGGGGTTTACCTAAAGAATACCTAGTACCTACTTGGGGCTAGCTGGAGCCCCGCCGGTGTGCTTGCTTGATGTTCTGGTTCGTGCTATCTATCCTGCTGCGTAGATAGAGGTCTCTTCAGTTTCAAAGTTTCTTTATGTATATACCTTAGGTCTCGGAGTATGACCTTGCAAAGTTCAAACCTCACGTATTAGGCACTAGTTGAGCTGGATTCAAGTGTTGTGGGGAGGATAAGGCGACTGTGGAGTACGGTGCAAGGTACAGCGTTTATCCACCCTAAACCCTAAAGCGCGTGGTCTCCTTGGAAAGCGTTGCCTGTCGCCGCTCGGAGGGTGAAAAGGGAAGTTAGATCAGGTCGTAATAAGTGGATTTGAGCTACACACCTTCCAAAGGGCCCTATGGGCGTCATAAGACTCTAACACAGTCCTTATCACAGGGGTTGGGGTTACCTAAATTCCGCTGATTCTTACGTCCCAGAACTTGAACCAATCATCCCAAAACCTAAGGCCCCAAATTTTAAACCAATCAACCCAACCCAAAACTGAGAACCCCGACGACCCTACAGCCACCGAAAATGGAGCGAATCCTTTGCAGTAACGCATCTGCATGGTCCACTCGGAGTTTCATGTGACCGACAAAGTAGTCAGAACTGGGACCGCAAACTTACTGCATTCCGTGTGTGGCAACTACACGAGGCCGGTTGGCGCGATTATATCAGTAGCAGTTTAGCCACAGTTACGTACAGCTAGTAATGCCCATACGTAGTAATACCCACGAACTCCAAAGTGGAGGGCCTGCCAAAGGTGCTATCGGGTCCCATTGTTGAGAATTCTTGGCGCATTCTGCATGACCCATGGGGGAATTCCAATGTAAACCCCAAAATTCAAGAGTCCTCGTTTTCGTATTAACCGTACCAGTACGACCCGGGAGTTTTCTTCAGGCCATCAGCTTTGCGCTTGGGCTTTGTTGCATGGTGTAGGCTAGACATGTTGGTGGTCTCTGTGATTCTGGTTTCTGGTTCGTGTATACACGGGTCGGGGGTCCTTATTGTGGTATATGGCGTGGTATTACGGGTCAGAGGGACAAAGTCACCCCCAAAAACTGAAGATCTTACTCTAAACCTTGTACCCCAGACTTACAAAACCTTGCGAAAGCGAGGCCCACTGCTGGATATGACGAACCACGACCCTGAGACTTAGCCTGTTGGATCGCTTCTTTTGTTTAGGGTTTAGGGTCTGGAAAAATAGCGCTGAACACATATTGGACACTGGCTTATATGGAGATCTATAGGATGTCTAATGTAAAAGCCTGCACAATGTCCAACACTATTCGCATATAATCTTTATACAACTATGTCACCATATACCACCAAACCTCGGTCTCGGACCTGGTTTCGGCCCCCGCCATAGGCTGGAGGTTTGGTTGGTTCATGATGGATTGGAGGTTTAGGGTTTAGGGTGAATGAACTGAATACTTCAGAGGCTTAAATAATCAACAAAACAAGTGTCCTACAGGCCCTTATATTTAAAATTTAGGCTACCTCAAATGGACCTCAAAGAATCTTTCTAATTTTCCAGGGTTTC
Organism: Symbiodinium pilosum; assembly: GCA_905231905.1. Classification (NCBI taxonomy): domain Eukaryota; class Dinophyceae; order Suessiales; family Symbiodiniaceae; genus Symbiodinium; species Symbiodinium pilosum. The sequence continues at coordinate 44,529 of CAJNIZ010043531.1, read as the reverse complement.
AAAAACCACTCCCCCAAACATAGAGGAAGCTCAACAAAAGCCTATCATCCTTTCTGCAAAGAGGACCACATCGTTCTCTAGAGTGTCAGGTGATCCCTTCCCGCCTTCCCGTCCCCTGGATCCATAGTAAGAAAGACCCCCGATGTAGAGGTTTATCTTGCTTAGCCAATAGAAGAACTTTAGCCTTTGTGGGCTTCCTTTTTGGGTCTCTATACTAAAGTTAAAACCTTTTCAGCCCTGGCTTTTGTGGAACAGAGTACACTGTGGGGTGATTTTTTCTTACAAGGGGAGTGGGAGGTTTATTGCTCAGGGGAGGCTGTAATTTTGGTCCTTCAGGTTGGCTTATACCTGAGACGGGGCCGGTCCCCCTAAACCCTAAAACCCTCAAAAAACATCCCTAAGCGCCTAAACCTCCAAATCCCTAAGCCCAAAGCAGATCATGGACTGAACCCGGGCAAACTGGTAACGAACTTAGCGAGGAATCCCAATAAACAACACGCATAGCTCCAGGTCCCCCTGGGGGAGAGCATATAACATAAGAGAGTATGATGAGTATGTTAAGGCTTCTTTACCAAAGCAAGCCCTTTAGGCCAAGCAATGTAAGCTGCCAGCAAAGGAGACTCGGGTGCATGTTGGTCTGGTACATCGCGGGGATGCTATCCATCTGGGAATCAGCTGTGCAACCCCCGTGGCTGCAGGATGGTTTGGGTCATTATTATCCTTTCAGGAAGGTTTTTAGGAAGGAATTTATTTTATGAGCCTAGGGCTTGGTAAGCTAACTTAGGGTGAGGATCTTTGGTGCGTATTGTAGACCAGCTCCACATTCCTGCAGACTGTATGTGTTTGGGCGGGGCCGCTGAATTTGCAAGGCTGTTTGTCAAGGGCTTTCCACAAGAACAACAATGCTCCAATCCCTTCCAACTGAATGACTTGAGCCCAGGCCCACCCCTTGACATCTGATTGCCCTCATAAGGACCCGGAGCATGAACATATCCCAGATAGTATAGTACTGTAGCTTCCATTGCCTTTCCAACCCCCCATGATATCCCTACATACCCCTGAAATGAATATGTGGTAGTTTCTTAAAACAAGGGGCCCCAATATAGACCCCCCAAGTATAATTATAATCCCTATTCTACGGACCTCTGAAAAGGTATCCATATATACCTGTTGGAGCGAAGGGAGGATGGCGACAGATTTGCGCATACCTCTCATTACATGAGGGGGTTTGCAGAAATAGGGGTCCCTTTGTACGGGGTACCTATAATAAGGATTACAGTATTTGTGGGGTCCACATTGGGGCCCCCGATTTCAGGAAACGGCCAATGAGGCAAAGAATTGATTGAAATCCCTCCCCGGAAGAGTTCTAGCCACTTTATATACTTATGCAGCTTGGAAACAGTGTCCCCAAAACCCTGCTATATATACGTGCGCATAAACACAGAGACACACACACACACACACACACACACACACACACACACCCCAAGTGGCCAGTAACGGTAGCCGGCATCATCAATCCCTCGCCGAGAGTTACAAGTATGGTAGGGATCCCAGTGTCTTATACAGGCGGTTGTTCATTGTAGATTATTGCCCAAGGCCAACATAAAACATCACTATTTTGATGCAAGGCCCCGTGAGCTCAGTTGTCCTCAGGATTTTGTGGTCACGAGTACCCTCTATACCATGCTAAGGCCATACTGTCCAGAGGCCCAGTGCAAGAGTGCCACTGTGTTGGCATCGTACCACCGATCACGCTTTTTTTCATGCGTGCAAATGAAGGAGCTGAGTTCTTCAACAACTACGGGCCTCTTGGCACTGTTTTGGGCTGAAGCGCTAGCCGCTAGGATGTGAGCTTCAGGGCCAAGGGTTTTGGAAGAGACGCTTTCGCTTTTTTCTCAAGTTTCTAACCGTGCCTCCATTATGAGAAATTCCCATGTGGGGTGCAGTTTTGGGGCGAGTGTCGCAACAGATTGCTGTAGCAGCAACAGACTGCTGCAGCATGGCTGCACTCCACCGCCGACTGTGAGGCTCAGGCTCCTCCCTACGGTGGTACCTTGCATTCCTCAGACATACCCCGCATCCTGTAATAACTGTAATAAATAGTTGTATGATGGGATGCATCCCTTATAGCCACTATTACAGGGAAGGGGGGTCCTCCCAATCCATTCCCTAGCTGTACTTGTAGCATCTCGATTAGCCAGCTCCTCGGCTCCAGCGGCTCGTGTGGCTGAAGGGCAAGGTCGGTAAAGACCTGGAGCATATTCCCTAGGGTCCATGTAATCAATGGCTGGGTACTTGGCAAATTGGCACTAGGAATTGTAGGACAGGTTTGGGGTAAGTATATGATGATTGGCTACTTGGAACCTTAGGGTTAGGACCATCTGGTAAGCATGAAAGGGTGACGGGGGATTGAACTATGTTTATGGGTATCTTATGGTTTCAGTACACTTTGCATATACACTTTTCTACTACACCGTACATGTCCCAATGTCTCGCCGCAGTACACTTTCATCACACTTTTGATACGCTTTCACTACACAGTCACTTACAATTTCAGTACAGTTTCAAAAACGCTTTTCGAAATCATGGAAGCCGAGGAAACCATAAAAGACCATTAAACATTCCTGAATATATGGATGTTTTATGGTGTTGAATGGTTTTCTATGGTTTCCTGTTCATGGTTTTCCTCGATGTTCGGCTCTGGAGGCTGAAAGTCATGGAAAACCTAGAGAAAGCCATGAAGCAAATTTTCAACGGTATTTATAGATTTTCGGCTCTGGAGCCACCGAAATCATTGGAAAACCGAGGAAACCACATAAGACAATGAAAATCAGTCAAAACAGGCATAAAAAGTCATTAAAAGCATAAAGCCGTAAAACAAACATGAACTCCATAAAAGAATGCCTTGCGCATCCATACATCAAAAATGCAAGAAAAACCCCAGCATGAAAAGACAACTAAAAACATAAACCCATAGTGTAAATAAACCATGAAGAGCTGTAAAAAAAAATGGGAATCCCTAGTTCTTGTTGCAATAGACGGTTTTAACCTTAAAAAAGTTGCGCTGGTCCATTCTGACTCGAAGCTCCTATCTGATCCTTTCTATGGAAGAGGCATTGGCAATGCCCGCGTTTGTTGCTCTAGGTAAATATTTCTTGGTTCATCACCACATGCACTGAAGGTCCAGCCGCACAAACCTACAACTTCTTCTGGCGCATGGCTTCTGCGTGCCGAACAACAAGGCAGACACACTGCCGATTAAGATCCTCTCGGACGATTCCAAGAGGCCCTACAGCGCAAGCAAGCAAGATGCAATCCCTTGGTTTAGGGTTCCCTTCACATTGAGATCCTCCTATCATGCTTACTGGGGCCGGGGGTTAGTAGGGAATAAGGGAATACGTCAGACATTATGCGGGGAATCATTTTCCTTTGTCCCCAACTAACCACTAGAAAGTATAGGGGAGGGGATCGTGGTCAAGAGCTTCGGGGCTTACACCTCAGGCTTTTCCATCAAGGTGTCCCTTCGTTTTGTGGTGAGGAGTTGAAAGCTTTGAGTATCTGGAGACTCAGGCATCACTAAATATATATATATATACATATACGCAATATCAACTACATCAACAACCTATAACTGTGTATAGTGGTTGTGGTAAGATTGTAGTCCCCCTTAAGTAGATAGAATATGGGGTATATGAGGATCTTATTATAGTCTACCCAAAGCCATATTCTATCTACTTCCGGGGCACTATGCCCTAAACCCTGAACCCTAAACCCTAAATAGTAGTCTCCGTCTTCTTCTCCATTATCCCTATATAACCCCTAATAATATACCCCTAAACCCTATCTACTTAAGGGGGACTATACATCTAGGGCTTAAAACTGCAAAGTTTTGGGGTCCAAGCCTGGGCTTACTCCTCCCCCCGGAAGATTAAAGCCTCCCCCACCGCTAGGGTTCAGGGCTTAGGGTTTAAGATTTAGGGTTTAGGGTTTAAGGTTTAGGGTTTAGGGTTTAAGATTCAGGGTTTAGTGTTTAAGGTTTAGGGCTTAATGGTTAGGGTTTAGGGTTCAGGGTAAACCCCCCCACCCCCCTAATATGAAATACTCCCAATAAACTGTCTTAGGGGCTTGCGGGTGTTTGATATTAGGGGGAAAGGGGTACGAGAGACCTTGACTTGTTGTTTTAAAAGATGTCTATGGCTGTAGAACACTACAGTACCGTAATCCCCAGGACATGAGGTACTTAGGGTCGTGCAGGAAGTTGAGTTGCAATTGTAGGAGGTACAGTCCTGAGCACGAAGCCCGAGACCAGCATGTCCAGCATGGGGAGCTTCAGGAGCCCTACATCCCAAACCTGGGTTTAGGATTTAGGGTTTACAGGTTTACGTTTTAGGTTTAGGGGTTTAGGGCTTAGAGGTTTAGGGTTGGGTTACCGGGTTTACGGCTTAGGGCTGGGTACTGGGTGTAGGGTTGAGTGCTGTGCCCGCTCATCAACAGTTGGATGATGCTTACTGTTTTGAGCGTTGAACAGGACCCCTTTTATAGGCTGTTAATGGGTGGGGGCAGGACCCATCTTTAGGGTCTCTTGTAATAGTAGGCCGCAAGTAGGCCCACTGCCAACTCTTATGTAGAAGTTGCCAGTGTACAATCTTGCAGGGGGACCCCACCCGCTTTTTGGAGAACACCCCATATGGTAGTTTCCATAAAACTGGGGGACCCCAATATAGACACCAAATTATTATAGTCTTTACTATAGGGGCACCATTTTACTTGACCCTGACTTTCTCATTAACCCCGACGGGTACCCCTAACTTTCGGAAGCGTCTATATGGGCTGATCTCAAAATTGTGGGCCTGTTTCGGGTATAGACTCTACTACGGCACCTAATATTTAGGGATACCAAAACAGGGACCCTGAACCCCAAACCCTAAACCTTAAACCCTAAACCCTACGTTTGGGAAGTACCCATATAGGCCTGCGCTTCAGCGCCAAGCTTTGGAGCTCTGCGGCCTTCAGACCCTCGCCTAGGCTTTATAGAGCTTAGGTAGGAGTAGGTTTGAACATAACTAGGGTTTAGGGCTTAGGGTTTATTTAGTGAGGAGTGGGTTGTAAATAGCTTGTGGGTTGTTTATACCTGGACCCTCTGTGTACGCGAAAAAATGGCCACAAGCCAAATTTGCATGAAAAACAGCCAAGATTTTCAAAAACAACCGTTTATGAGAAAAACAGCCATTCCAAACCAAAACAGCCTTTTTCCCGTTGAGGGCGCGCTCGCCAGAGCCAAAATGGCCACATGCTTCAGGGTTCCAGCTGCATAGCGGGCTTTAACAAAAGGCTTTGTTCCTGACGCCATGACAATGGGATGTGACAGGTCAGGGTTTTCAGCTGTTTCCGCGCGGCAAGACATGAGTTCCGGAAAATTCCGCCTTTTTCCGCCTAATTCCGCCTTTTTTCCGGCCATTTCCGCCTTTTTCTTCAGGCTTTCATTGCTTGACTTCAGGTTTCCGTGTTGCTTGACCTTGGAAATTCAGTGTTACAATTTGTGGCTTCAGAGTTTTCTTGTCTCTTAATTCAAGAACATGCAGAAAATCATGCTTGCAAATATTCCCGAGCTGAATACCTTCACAAATCCTGCTTTGGCCTTTTTTCAGCAGCCTGAACCGAATTCTGCCTCACGGGCTGTTTTTGGGTCCACTTCTTGAAAAAGGCTGTTTTTATGAAACGGCTGTTTTTTCACGTCATTTCGAGGCTCCAGGTACTCTTCATCCCTTTAACGCCCCTACGCAGCTATAGACAATAGTGTTTCTCACGCCACCAAACCTACCCTAGCTCCGTGCCCGTATTTTACTTGGGAAGTACAGTTGCCGATATGGAGTGAAGTCATATGTTTCTCTGCTTATAGTAAGTATTGTACAAAAAGCATACAATTGGTCCATTACAGTCCCGAATATAGAGTGAAGCCGCTTTTTATGGTTGTCGTAAGTACCGTAGAAGAATATAATCCTACTTGGGTCAATTACCAAAAAAGCGTTGCTCACAGCCTGTGAGGAAGTTGGTACCCTGTTCTGCGATGACGATTCCTGTACGATATGCTCTTATTGGGCCTAAGTCCTAAACTAAACCGCTTGGGGTCCAGGGTCTAGAAACCCCGCAGCTCAGCTTGGACAAGAAGTAGGGTTTGGATGTATATCTAAGCTAGGTGAGAGGTAAAATTTCTAGCCCCTACTCAGAGATCCCCATATTATACGACACTTAACTTTTATGTTTGGCATCTAATTCCAGGTGCCCGAAAAATAGTAGCTTCCTGAAATAAGGGGACCCCATCACTATAGACCCCCAAATACTATAAGCCGTATTATAGGGACCTCTAAAATGGTACCCCTTAACTTGGGAAACCCCCCAAATAGAGGTCTAGGTACACTCTTAGCCTGCAAGACTTTGGGCTGATTCGTTTGGGTGATGCTCAGGATAGCTTATTTTGGGCCTATAAGGACATATAAGGATCATATTGCCTTGTTCCCTACTAAGGGTCTAGGGGCTTAGGAGTAAGATCAGTTGATTGGTTGTTAAGCGCAGTCTTTTTGACACTTGTAGGCGGGACTCCCCTAGCAAAACTGGTAGATTGGGCTCCGCGTCGGTTTCTTTTCTCGCCGGGCGAGTGGGAAAGCAAGCAACAACCAAGACCGTTCGTGTACCCTAAAATAGGGGTGTATGGTCCCTAATTGTGGGTATTCAGGGTATAACAGAGGGTACAAGGAGAGTCTAGGAATGCAAGTATGAACATGCCGGCATTATTCTTATATTGTTCCGACCGACACGAGGTTGGAATTGCCCCGGTACATTTCAAGATAGCAGAGAACCCTTCCAAAACTTGAATGGGTTAGCCTGCATAAACAACACCTACTTCGGGCCCTGAAGTCCATACGTAGTACTGTCGGCTTTGAAAGCACTACAGCAACTGTAGGATCTGCAATCCTTTCGGTATTATTTTGGCAAGCTCAGGCCGGGTGAAGTACATGAACTGACTGCGTCCGACCTTCTGCCTGCACGCATGCTGGCACTCTTGCGGATTCTATGTGTCTAGGTTGCTCTTACACCCATAGATTTCAAGCTTTTTTGGTAAAAAATCAACAACAACGCTTTACTGTAGGTCTTAAGGAATTACAGATTTAGCAGGGTTTCGGGAGGTTTTAGGATTGAGTTTTGAGAGGTTTCAATTTCAAAGTAGGTCGAACCCCCACCAAGTAATAGTAACTAGTAACTACAAAGGGTCTGCTTATATTCCTATTACAGCATTCTTAAAGGGTGGAAGTCCACCCAAATTCTATGTGAGTAGGTTTTTAGTATGCGGGTGTGCTGCTGTACCCTAAGCCCGAAACCCCAAGCCGTAAAATTGCTGTACATACAATCTGCTCCCTCTACTGCTTTTGGGTTCAGTAGGCTCGGGTTTCCCCCTATTACCCCGCCCCCTCTAGACTACCCTTCTAGGTTCCCCCCCTTGATTAAGTTTCTTAGGGAGTTTTAGGCTTAGTTAAGGCTAATTAAGGAAGTCTAGGAGGGGTAGTATAGTATAGAGGGGGGTATTCGGGGAACCCATGAAGTCATGAAGTAGGCCTGTTACTTCTGTATAGGATGACAAAAAGCAATCCAAACGTGCTCGTTTTGTTCCTTAACCCTGAGCTTCCAGTATACAACAGCCATCAACTATGGGGTTATTAGATTGGAAATCCTTACTTAGGTGTTGGGGGAACCATATACAGTCCCCATTAAGTAGATAGGATATGGCTTTGGGTATATTAAAATAAGATCCTCATATACCCCATATTCTATCTACTTGAGCGGATTATAATTCTATATAACCATTTATACGAGTCTTAATATATCCTTTTAAGGGGGGCGTATACGATGATTATAGACTTTGCACCCGAAGCCCGAAGCTCTACACCTAAACCCTCAACCCCAAACCCTAAAACCCAAATTCTTTTCCCCTATACCAGGCTAAGATATTCGGGAGACCCAGGCATGAGTGAGCGTGGCCTTCAGAGTTACGTCCCGTATCTCGGTTCTGCAGTTGTCCCCTTAAGTAGATAGAAGATGGGTTATATTGGGATAATGGAAAAGAAAATTGTACTTCTATTCAGGGTTTAGGGTTTAGGGTATAGTCCCCTCAAGTAAATAGAACATGGCTTTAGGTATACTATACTAAGATACGCATATACCCCATGTTCGATCTACTTCAGGGGGATCAGATTTCCTGGGTACTGCACCTACCGTGTATCAGTTGAGGGTTTAGGGGTTTTCGGACAGGCAACAGACTAAGGGCTAGATAGATACACTCCCCCAAACTAACATGGAAACCCAAATAGCCCTTTTTCAAAGGACAGTAGTCCTTGTAGGCACCCTTTTGGGTTTCCATGTTAGTTCCCGGGAGTGTAGATGTACGTGTGTGTTTGTATGTAAGTATCATAATGGGGCAGTGTTCAAGTCAATTCTTCCGACCATAGAGGGTTTAGGGTTGAGTGGTTCTGCAACGGATTCTTGCAGAATCCTTAACAAAGACCCCGCAAGTCATTTTTTGATCGCCAGAATTGCGACTTTTCGCGGTCCTGGTACATGCTCAGCACCATGTGCCAGCTGATTCGGCCATCTGCACATCTAACTTGGTTATGTCGCTGTTTTGAAAATGATTGTGGTGGGGGCGTGCAGTAGTGTGACATATAGGGCGAGAGTGTTACCACCCCGCCACCCAAGGCCCCCCCCCTTATCATGAAAGCCAAACAGGAAGACTACCAAAATGAGAGGATTTTGGTTACAAATTAGGACCCCGCGGCTATCATATGACTCTTATGGGGTCGGTATTCTAGGGATGGATTGGGGTCACCAAATCCCCCTGCTACCTAATCTACATCCCCATGCAAGCCTTATGAAACACAATTTCCCATTTATTTTCGATTTGCTCTGGCACCTGATCCTTCATTATTGGGCATTTCCCTAAACCCTATACCATCCCTGTACCACTTCTACACAAACCCAAACGTCTTATTAGAACCCTATATTGTCCATTTGGAAATCTATGCCCTTAGAATCATCCAAGTGTTAATGAACCCTGTCAGCCCGTCAACACCCTACATAATCTCTCCCTTCCAACTTGATATCTCAGCTTCGGGAAGTGCGCAGATTTTGTGCGAGGAGTCCCGCAGGCACGCTATTCCTCATTGGAAGTGCAGCAGCTTTCTTTTTGAAAAATGCATGGTTTCAGTGCGTTTATATAGGGTTACTCAGGCATATTGGTGAGTGTAACTATTGATGTTCCATTTGGTGGACCATCAATCTAAAGTCCTACCCTGGGCTCGCGAGTGGTAATGCACAGGCTTATAAGCAGTGTGCAGCATGTACAGCCTTATTCCGAATAACTTATTCCTGTCAACTTCTGACGATCTCACCTGAACAAAATGGTGGCTTATGAAGAACTACGGCCCAACTACCTGGCATGACCAGATATTCTGAGGTACTCAGAACCCATTCCTCACCCAACACCTTAAACCCTACCCTGAAATCTGCAAGCGAAGCGGCTGTCTTTCCAGGCATGGGTCGTCTTTGTTTGAGAAGCCGCTTGCCTTCATACTCCTTCCCCGCCCCTAATACACCCCCCTGTTTGATAGTGCAACTTCCTTTATGGACATCCATTAGATCATGCTATTGTCACGCTAGGGGAGCAAGGATTCTTTGGTTGCAGCTTCATGCTGAGGGGGGAGGGTTATTGGTATGCCTTGTGTAATTCTGTTTTGACCCGGCGTCGAAGGCCTGCTGAATTCAGTTGCGCCGGGTCTCAAGTGTTTCATTCTGCATGTTTCGCGATACTCAGTGAGTGCTACTGGGAATACAGTTTAAGCTCTGTATGCAGTCAGACGGATGTGGACAAGTCCAAGTAGGTTTGGCTTCCCGTGCCGTGTTTTGGGAGCAACTTGCAACAAGCCTCAACAAACCCCATCATTCAGATGCTTCCATCCACTGGTGAAATTGATGGCATTCGCTTGCACCCGCATTGTCGAGAACCCCCCCTCAGAGCACCCACAACATTCGGATAACATCTCTCTGTGCATGTATATTATATGTATATATAGATGTCGGTCTGTTCTTATCTGTATCTGTCTCGGCATACGTGAAACCCCCCATGCCCTCCATCTTGCACAGCACCTCGGCCACCCCTACAGCGTGTAACTTTCCCTGAGAGTCCATGTAAGTAAATGGCATCTACTTGGGACCCAAAGGGGTCCCGTAGAGGTAGTCTAGGGCCCAAGTATTTACCGCGAACCCACATGGGCCTTTTGCCTTGATTCTCCATTATGCGTGTAAACCTGCTATAATCCCTATATATATATGATATGGTATGATATGATATATGACATATGTATCCCCTATAAACCCCTTAAAAGCAACCTTAATTATCCTTACATAATCCTTATTTACACTCACATCGGCCCCTTGGGTTTGGAGACTAGGCTGAAGCTCCCAGTTCCACCAGACGACGAAAAAGAGACCAGAGATTTGGAGATGCAGGCGGGTCTTGTTTAGATGACCCGTATGGGGTTTTGGGTTTTGGATTTAGAATTTAGGTTTGTAAGCCATAAACCCCTAAACCCTAAACCCTAAACCCCTTTCAGCCCTCAGCCCTGAATTTGGGCTTCGAAGCCCAGGCAAAGGGATGATGGGGGCCCTTAATCAGGGATATGGGGTCCCTACAGCCCAGGTGTTTCTGATTTTAGGACTTTAGTCTTGTGCCGTGGCTGAGGGTCACCTCTGGGAGATTCTAAGGAAGATGCTTGTAGGCAAGCAGCGCAGAGGACGTGCAAACTGGAATGGGGAAAGCATGGGATTTAAGTTTGTCTCGCCAACAAGCTCAACAAAAAGCGGATCCAACATGCAAAGCAAAATGCCACAGCGAGCAAACAACACGAGGTCGATGAAAACAAAGGGCAACAAAATGGTTCAAGAGGAGATACGCAGGAGTCGGACAAAAAAACACAGGCGAGAGATCTGAACAAAGGAACAAAGCAAAACAGGGTCTCCTTATAATCACTATATAACACAGTAGTTTCCATTTTCTTTTCCATTATCCCTAAATAACCCCTATATAACCCTATTGTAGTAAGTGACCAAGGAGATGACAAGACTTCCTTGTATGTTAGGATATATAGGGGAAATCTTAGGGTTCTATTGGGGTTATAGGGATAGTGGAAAAGAAAATGGAGACTATTACCGTCTTGTGTTTTGCTGTTGCTTTACTTGGTTCTTTTGCGTTGCTTTTGTTTGGTCTCCTCGTTTCTCTGCTTGTTTATAACTGGTGTGTCATCTGAGGGTTTTTGATTACCTTATTTGGCGTGCAGTCTTTTTCATGTTTCATTCCTATGGTTTCCCCATTGGGTCCTTGGGTTGCCAATGTTCCTGTGTTTTTTTCCATTGTTTTGTCGCCTTTGTTGTGCTTTTGATTTGAACGTTGGTTTGCGCTCAGTTTTTGATTTGTCGCACAGTCTCGTGTAGAGTTACAGGATTTCCAATGTTAGCTTGTACCCGGTGGCGCAATCGTAGTCGTAGTGGTGCTGGATGTTGCCAGGATGTCGCAGCAGCAGAAGCAGCAGCAGCGGCGGTAGAAACTATTTGGGATTCTGCAGTGTGTTCTTGCTAGTTGGATTTTGCCCAAGCTCCATAGCATGTGAGAGGCTATGGAGGAATGTCTCCCAAGGCTTGTGTTCTTTTTGAATTTCTGAAGTTCACTGTTCTGGAGATGTTTGCAGAAACACTTCCAACATCCAAGGCCGCGTACCTGGCGGCTGATTTGGATTGGAACAGTCATTCTACACTGTAAGTAGGACCTAGCCCCCCGTGTGTATCGAGAGTCCAGGAGCGAGAAGTTAAGAGAGGCCAACACGTTGGATTATGCAAGCATCTTTGCTTCTGAGCACTGCAGATTCCATATGAGTAGTATTTTATTTGGGGATACTATGGTGCCCAATATAGAGTAAGACTATATCCTCCTTTTGGGGTATAGTATTTTACATAAGGAATATAATCTTACTGGGTTCAACCACCAAAAAAACGTTA
>CAJNIZ010043531.1:0-30636 GCA_905231905.1 Symbiodinium pilosum | reverse complement strand
GAAAACTTGGAAATAGGAATTATTACTAGAACCCACCCCCCCCACGTCCCCCCCCCATAGGGGGGGGGAATGAGGGTGCAGCCCCTCAGCCCCTGCTGGGCTGGAGTGGAGGCTTCTGGAACTCCTCCGCTCCAGTCTCAACCCCTCCAATTGCTCCAGCCTCTCCAGCCCCTCCAAGCTCAGCTGAGCCGCCTATTACATCGCGGTTTGGAAGTCCAACTCCAGCAGCCTCAGTTCAGCCGAAGTTCCTATCGCTCCCAAACACTAAAGCTCCAGCCCTTACACAGCAGAACCGGAGGGGCCTGAGCAAATTTCTAATCGCGAGCTGGTGGAGGGCTGGCCCTCCAGCCCTCCAGTCCCAGTTCTGCCTAAGGGCTGGATGGGAGGAGCTTTGAAAGCTTTGGGAGTGATAAGAAATTCGGCTCAGCTTGGACGCTGGGCTTAAGGGCTTTCCGTCTGGCCAGCCCCTGATTTCTTGTGTGGAATGATTTCTTACTGAGTGCGTTCGCCGTAGGCGCCACTGGGGGTGTCTACTATCAGTATTGGTATGAAGGGATTTGGTCCGCCCTGTTCTGGATTGTGTTGGTTTACCCACGGGATCCAAGCACACAAATTATACCTACATTGGGCTTTAAAGCTTGTAAATACCACGGACAAGAAGATGGAAAATGAAATGGAAATTAGGGAAGACATAGGGGGCATATAGGGGATTTTCTCGATGATTTTGGAATCCGATGTTTGCCACTGGCGCCTCATGCGTACGGCTTGAGTCTTTCCTGCTCCCAGTAACTGTTCCTAAAGGGGTTTGTATCTAGGGGTTGCTATTGGCTCCTATTATGCATTGCGGCGGAATGACCCAAGATACGCTTCTTGAGTTGCATGGGGATGATAGGGAAGCCTCTCATGAAGAGCTGGAACTTCTCTGTTTGTGGTGATCCCAGGACAGTTCAAGTAGTTTCAGGACTAGGTCGCGAAAAGCCAAGTGATAAAACAAGGTAATATGCCGTAGTCCTTCGAAATCACTGCTGCAGATGAAACTAGTGTTGCATGCTGCATGATATGCCTACATAGCCGCTAAACCCCAAATCCCTATGTAACTCCAGTTGTCATTTGATTGTTTGTCTGCCTTCCATTGATTCTCCATAATTGGGGGCCTCCTAATCCCCGAATTATCCCTATACGCCCCTAGACCCTAAATCCTAAACCGATGCCCCGTGACCCCTAAAATAGGCATCATACCTACTCCCCAACTACCCCTGGTCAGGGCCGGGAGACTGGGGCAGGTAAGAAATTCATGCTCGATTTCTGAGGCCCATGCATAATCTGGGTTAGGGAGTTTAAGGTTTAGAGGGTTCGGTGGGTGCTGATTACTGTAAGGAACCTGAAATGAGTTACCATGACAAAGAGGCCCTCTTACTTACTATGTGCCCATATTATGGTACGTTTATCTAGTGTTAGCAACAACCCATCACACCGTAACGCCGCATAGTTATTTGTTTTCCTTGCTGAGGGCGTCGCGAGAAGCCGCAGAGTATGTCCCAGTAGACGTTGTGCTGTAGTCCTTGCTCGGAGGGTCCGGGGTTTTTCGCAAGCATCTTATAAACCTACTTAGCCATATGAGCTATAGTCTAAACTCCTTTAATGGGGGGTTTATGGAAAAGAAAATGGAAACTACTACTTTCCTCTGAGGAGTCGCATCCGTCCCATGAACATGTCTGCAGCATCCGGCGGGGAGCGGCATGCGGCCGTTTACCGGGCAGGGCAGCTCGCGATAATTTCAGAGGACACGCGGTGGGTTTAGGGTTTAGGGTTTAGGGGGACACGCGGGGGGCGGGCTTCAGGTATCAGGGCTTTCTGGGTTTGGGGGGGGGGTAATTGGAGATCGCCAAACTCTAAACTAAAGCCCCAACCCCCTTAACATGAACCGGCAGGCCCACAGATTTGCTCTAGTTCAGCCATGTGTGCCCCTGCAGGGTGCAACATTCAACTACATGTCTTGCATGCAGCTCAGCTGTTAGCATATAATTCCAAATTGTAGTCCAAGGTGACTTGCTCATAACTTGGGTCATTCTCCCTTCCAGCTACTGTCCTGTGCTTTATCGAGGGGCTATTCTAACTCTTATTACCTATGCTGGTATTGCTACCGCAAGGTTGAACGACCTAGCTCATAACTTATAACTCATAACCCTGGTTCCTGAAAGAACTAAGTCTAAAATCCTAGTATCCCCCTCAAGAACCCCTAGACATTAAACCCTGTTTGTAATGCTCCTCTATATATTGGGTTGGGCCCCCACCCACCTACTAGGAATATATAAGGACCTAATATAGTTACCACTACCTCTTGTGGTCACTATTAGTGGGTGGGGGCCCAACCTAATCCATATAGCCCAACTTCTAAAGTCTAGAATCCTAGTATCTCCCTTAATAACCCCTAACCCTAAGGCCTGTCTGGTTGTCGAAATTATGGTCCCTTTTGGGGTACCCTAAATATTAGGTGCCGTATTCTAATAAGGATCCAAAAAGGGACCATGGTTTTAACAACCACCCATAGAACTCATTATAGTAGTTTCCATTTTCTTTTCCATTATCCCAATATGACCCCTATATATCCCCCTTTTACCCCTATATGGCCCCACATATCTAAATTGCCCGACTTCTAGTTGGCTGGCCCTCACTTTGTGGAGGCCCTGGCGGAGCTCGAGAAGCGAAAGCAGGCTTTCTGCAAAGCCCATGGCCTGGAGCTTGAGGAGGAGGATGAGGAGGTGGGAAACCCATAGGGTTTAGGGCTTCAGGTTAAGGGTTTAGGGTTTAGGATTTTAGGGTTTGGGGTTTAGGGTTTTAGTGTTGGGTGGTTTGAATCACAGGGTTCATAGGTTCTTAGCAGAGCACTGAGGGAATATACTGGGGTTATATGGGGATGAGGAAAAGGGAAATGGAAGCTTCTATGTTATAAACGGTGATGTATCGGGGTTAATGTAGGGAAAGCGGGAATGTAGGGGTTAAGTAGGGATTATGGATCATATTGCCTTATCCCCAAGCTAAGAACCAGTAAGAGGATGTCGCAGGGTTTAGTTTGAATGCTTCAAGTTAAACATTCTGCGGTGCGGGAGTTTAATGTCAGCTGGGGTCGTAAATTTCTGAATGGAAGCTGTCATTATGGCGCATCGTCAGGCTGACAGTGAGTTCTTGAACAGCTGCTGCATCCTGTTGCATTGGGGGCTGTGATCGCAATGTTCTTGCATTGCTGCTGATTTTTGAAAACTGTAGTTCCGAGGTATTCCCCTTCATAATCTCAAGTCGGAAGACTCTCAACCCTGAAGCCTAGATCCCAAACCCTGATTCATTGCACAGATGCTGCGAGGAAGTGCCAGAGCCCCGTAGGGACCAGAAGGGTTGTAAGTTTAGGCTTGGTCCCTGGTAGTAAGGTTTAGGGGTTAGGGTTTCAGGTTTAGGGTTTAGTTAGGGTTTTAGGGCTTAGGGTCTGAGAGCTTGGTCTAGGCAGTCGGTGGCCCATTCCGGGCGGACTCAGAAAGCTTGTTGCAAAAGGGCTTAGGGTTTAGGGGCTTAGGGTTTAGGGTTCATTATTATGGGGTTAGTCCTCAGATCCTCCTCAGATGTGTAATGCTAATAACATATAATTCAGGGTTTAGGGTTTCAGGGTTTAGGGTTATACCGCCATAGCCACCCAATCTTCAGAAGCTCTCATGTCTTACTGGTTGTGAGTAGAGAATGTAGGAATGGACTCCCCTAGCGCGCCCTTATGTACTCCCCCAATTATATGAGCTATTGTCAATATTAGCCTGATTAAAGGGCCCTTAACAGTTGACATAGGGGCCCCTCGTCTGGTTTAGTATGGTCCCTAATGTAATGCCTAGTAGGTACCCGTGTCCGTTAAATTAAGTAGGAAATATTGACTGTAGCTCATATGGAAATGCTAACAGCCAGCCAGATTTGTTGATGCCATGCTTTCCTCTTGATGAGGAGGAACAAGAGGAGGCAGACGAGGCGGAGGAAGAGGAAGAGGAGTACAACTGTACCGTTTAGGGTTTAGGATTGAAGGCCCCCAGCAGTTCGGAGAGAGTCCTGGGTTGAAAAAAGGATTGAAGTTGAGGGTTCGTAGGTAGGGTTGAGGGTTGAGGGTTTTTAGCTATCAGCACCGGTTAGCTTGCGCCACATGGAAGATTTTGGACCCTGATCTGACAAGCCTAGCAGTCAGCGTTGGCTACTGGCACCCGAACCCTCAAAATGTGGAAATCATTACTAGTAGTACTATTACTATTTTTAGTAATTTTATGATTATTATTGCTATTAGTAGTATTGTTTCTATTATTATTGGTAGTGGTATTGTTACTGACCCCAAACCTGACTACCTGAAGGAAGCCCTGCATGACACTGGACACCTTAAGTGTGGGAATCGGGCGCGCATTTCATGTACCATATGCGCTATAGTCTAAACTCCTAGTATATCCTTCTTAATAGCCCCTATGGTAGTCCCCTATATTCTCCCCTATATAGCCCCTTTTATGGCGTTTAGACAACGGCTCATATGCCTTAGGCCTTGCTACTGTATTGAGTCGCATGTGGATGAGTGGGTTAGAATATAAGCATCTGCATACGAAAGAAAACTTGCCGCCTCCTTGATGCGACGCTACTTGGAAGGGTTTAGGGTTCAGGGTTTAGGCTTTGGGGTAGGAATTAGGGAGGTCAGGAGGACTTAGTAAGTAGTTGTGGGTACTATATGGCTTATAGGAGCTAGAAGTTCAAAAGTAATTGTGGGTACTATATACGGCTTAGAGGGGTTATGAGTATACTTACTGAGTCCCCCTGACCCGCCCTCCAAGCATCGTCACTGTTGTTGTTATGCTCGATCCTCTGCCATGAACAGCCGGGAGTCCAATCGAAACTCTTCGGCATGCCTATTTTGTCAAAAGGTGCTTTCATGGGCAGCATGATGCAGCATGTCTTATGACGTAGTAGGAGGACTGTAGTACTACGAAGTTTGAACCCAAGCCCTGTAATTATTATCCCCAAGTCTTTCTGCAGCCGCTGTAGAATAAAATGATCACCCCGAATATGAAAAACTCCCATTGAGGTCTATTATCCCATATTGAGCCCTAAATCCCAAACCCCAGACCCTAAACCTTAATCATTACCCCTATATACCCATTAGCGGGAGGGGATTATAGAAGCCTCTAACATCTTCTCCTGAGTCCTAGCCTTACCTGGACCTCAAAAGCAGAACTACATCCTGATCTCCACAACTGTTAGGGTTTAGGGTTTAGGGTTGAGGGTTTAGGGTTCAACATTTAAAGTCCAAGCACTCTCTTGTTAAGCAGCGTTATCTAATTATAGAAAAATACCCACCTGTCCATTGGGTCCCGCATCATTAAAGACATTTCTAAACCTTACATCCTAACCCTCAAGCCCTTAATTCCGAATCCTAATTTGAACCCTAACTAAAGCCCGCACACGAAAGCTCGAACCCTCGAGCCAAAAACCCTACAGCCCAGTCGCCGAACGAACCCTAGAGCCAGAACCCCAGAGCCAGAACCCCCGTAGAGCCCGAACCCTGGAGCCAGAACCCTCGAGCCAGAACCCTAAGACCCAGAACCCTAAGACCCAGAACCCTAAGAGCCAGAACCCTAAGAGCCAGAACCCTAGAGCCCGAACCTTGCCCGCGAAATCTTGGCCCTGGACGCCTGAAAAACAGCATAACCCGCGAAGTCATTAAAGTTTAGAGATCCCCTGGGAAGCCAGAAAACGGCATTGCCCGCGAAACCATTGAGGTTTAGATTCTCATATGAAGGAGAGGTTTAGGGTTGAGGGTTCAGGGTTTAGGGAGTTACCCCAGTATTATAGTACCCTCTTTCCTTGTTTAGTGTGGGGTCTCCTTTTCGTGCTGAATATCAGGAAAAGGGTGCCCTCATTATTAAGAGGTTACTGGGTAAAAGCCCACAAACCCGTAAACATAGTCAACAAGGTCAACATTCAGCCTACTTCTGGGGGTCCCCTGAGCCGTATACATTCCTGCATACCCCTAGATCATTTTATAAGGCCATTGCTCTACATACTAAGCCTAAGCCCCCCTAACCCTAAACCTGGACCCCTGCAACAGCGCTAAGTGTCCAAGCACTTAATAACATTATACCTACCTAAAACCTGTACTACAATTACTATTATCGAAATTCCAAGTACATAGTTCCTAGGTGGTTGGACCCCTGCAACAGTCAGCTAAACCCTAAATCCTAAACCCCTGAAGCGTAAATTGGGACCCCTGAAACAGTCAGGAGTTCCTCGAACGGTTATTTCAGCACACGAAGCGCCGCCGACTCTAACCTCGCTCTGCCAGAAAAAGCACAGGGCTTTTGTGTTTAGGGTCTGGGGGTTTGGGGGGTTTGGGTTTTTAGGGGTGAGGGTTTTAGGGTTTGGGGTTTTAGGGTTGGGGCCTTAGGGGTCTAGAGTTTAGGAGTTTCGGGCTTCCGGTTCAGGGGTGTAGAGTTTATGGTCTGGGGGTTTGGGGTTTTCGGGTTAGGGGCTTAGGGCTTTAGGGGCTTCGGGTTTAGGCGTTTAGGTTTCAGGGGTGCGAGATTTAGGGGTCGGGCGTCTAGGGCTCCGGCTTAGGGGTTTAGAGTTGAGGGTGCCCCTTGGGTTAAGTTAAGTTAACATGCAACCTGAAAAGGCATCCCTTGCAGACTACTATCCTTTAAAAGGGGTTTAGGGTTTGGGAGGTTGTGTTGGGTTCCATGTTTAATTTGGGGAGGGGAGGGGCTCAGGGCTTAGGACGCTTAGGAACTTCAGGGGCTTGGATGTGTGGATTTCTGATGGAGCTGAGCTTACGGATTGGCGGCTGGGGTTGGCTTCCCTACAAGTACTTGGGGGGGTCAGGGGGACTTAGTAAGTATACCTATAGCCCCTATATCGCATATAGTAACCCCGTTATCCCCCTTACTAACCCACTTACTAAGTCCCCCTGACCCTCCAAGTAACGTGTTCGAATATTACCCGTGAAAAGCTATCTCTCCAAGCTTTCTCTATTGATGAGGGTTGTTTTGAAGATGGCCAGGGCGAATTAAGGTTAATGAATGGGAAACCCCGGGAAGGGCAGTATAGGGGGGGCTACACATACCCAAAGGGTCCATGGTATATACTTTGGCCCCCTTGAGCTTCCATACATCTACTTGTGGGGCTCACGTATATACTGTAGCTACATGAGCTATAGTCTAAATTCCTAAAGGGTGGTATATATAGGGAATTATTCTAGGGGTTATTAAGTGGGATGCTAGGACTGGGGTTGTAGCCTTCTATCCTTCACCCTCGCCCGTCCCTGTGATGCTGCATGTTTCTTTGGGGTAGGGTTTGGGCATGGGATGGGTTGGAAACCGCGCGGACACCAAGCTTTCCTCCAGATTCTTACATGTGCTGAGCAATTAAAGCGACCTCAGCCGACCTCACCCTAAATCGTGGCTAGGGAAGAGTACGAAAATGGCGCTAAATTGGGAACTGAAATTATCCTGAATTACCCTGCATGTAGGGATGTCTAGAAACTAGGGGCCCTTAGCACGGGCATTTTGCCAGGGGCTAAAGAAAAAGACCCATCAGTCTGACCAGCCGGCGCGTAGAGTAGGAGTCATCTCTGTGCCGCTCTTCTGAGTTGTTGGTTGGCCAAGCCCATGTCATTTGAAGAACGTGCGCCCATGTCGATGCATAGAAGTCGCCAGTGAGAGTGGGTGCGCAGTGTTTTCTTCCAATATTCTGGGTAGGCCCTGGGATATTTAATACTTTCCCTAATGGCTTTAATAGGGGACCCTGGATATTAATTTGTTTCAAAGGGTTTCAGGGGCCAACCCAGTATTGTCCTGTTGGCGGTTACAGGTCAAAGGGCTTGACTTCGGGTTTGCTGACTGGGCGAGCTATAGCGACCTCACCTGACCTCACACCAAATGGTGCAGGGTTTTGGGTATAGTGTCTAGTGTTATGCAAACGATCCCAAACCGTTCTGAAGTTGTTACAACATGGTCAGGTCAAGCTTTCCTGCAAAGAAGATTTTTTTGCGCAGGTGTTGTGGCCAAGCTTTAATTTGCATTGCCTGGACCTCGAAGTAGTGGCCCAAAATCTCCCCAAATGGGCCAGAAGTCAATTGTTCAAAACACTTTCGGGGTTCAGGCACACTTTCCCACTCCCCTGGTAATACTCTGTACACTTTTGGGCCACTTTTGGGTTCAGCTAACAGCAGCCTCAATCTGCGCAGCACAACCACACAGTTTAGAGATTAATCAGGTCTTGGCTTAGGGTTTAGGGACTTTTGCTAAAAACTTCTCCTCCACTTTGAAAGTAAAGGGAGTTCGTGGGGTTTGTTGTACGGATTCTGGGAATCGTTGTCAAGATGAAAAGGGATATTGTAACTCCCACTCCACTACCAATCACCGATCTTGCTTTTCTGCCACAATTCTGCTTTCCAAATCAAAATTCTGCAGCAATCGCATCATGAGTGGTTTATGCGCGTGGCCAAGGTATGCGGTGGAGTATGCCCTTTGGTGCTTCGTGAAGAGGCTCAAAGTTCTTCGAGACGGAATGCTCGTGCCCCTTGCTTCTACTTAATCTCTGCCCCTGAAGGAATTACTCCCCCACACTCCCTAATATTCAATTTTCCCTATGACTAATATTAAATCTTCCCAATCTTCTGTATGGTCTTATGGCCTGTTCCGGTATCACAGTTTTCTCTTGTTATCAGAGGTAAAAGGGTTGAAATGCTCCCTGAACACGTTCAGCAGTGCAGAGGGAGGGAGAAGGTGTTGAATATTAGAGGAGGTGATTCAAACCACAATCAGGATCTGGTCACCAGGGGATGCAGCGCTCCGCTGCTCCGAATCTTACTGGGGCTTAATAGGGGCATAAGGCAGTACATTATAAAGGGACTACATAGGGCTCATACTCCCTGATTCCCTACCAAGCACCTGTAAGTAAAAAAATCGTAAGCAGCAAAACAGAGTTCATCGAATGATCCCTTCTTTTGCCTTTGGGCTCCTACAAAATACCCCTACTTCGAGCAATCCCATCCCAAGTTCGTTCCTACTTGACAGTCACATAAAACAGGCCCGGCAAGCAGAATAATTTGGACCTATGTCAGGTCAGCAACACATTTAGAAGGCTGAAAGGTATCTTGAACAAAGGCAATAGGTCGAGCAATGCTGATGAAGAGGACTTCTTGTTATAGTTCGAGTATTCTTGCAGCAGTATTTGTTTGTCGGTTGATCGCCATTCTTCTTTTCTTCGCAGCGGAGAACTCGCCCCAGGTCTACTCCTTGTGATATGCCAGCCAGATACGCCCAGCCAAAATAAGGAGGGTGCAAGAATCGCGCAACATGATAGTGCAGGCGGTTAAGGATCTCGTGAGGTCGTGCCTTCCCAGTCATGTCAGAAAATAGTCCCTCAATTAAGTAGAAAGAATATGGGATGCCCAATATCATAATAAGATCCCTATACACCGCATATTCTATCTACTTCAGGGGGATTATAATATGAGACATAATCTGAACTCCATAAAGGGGGGATATATAAGGGATGCTAAAGGGTACTTCTATACGAGTTATTAAGGGGGGGGCGCCGGGGTACTAGGATTTTATACAGACTATAGCTCATATACCTCCCTAAACCCTAAAGCCTAACTGGCATGGCTGTGAGATGTCTTCTTTTTGAACCTTTCTTTTCTTACTGCAGCCTGCCCTCTCAACTCAGGGCTCTGCTCCAAGGTAGGTTTTTGTTGTAATGGTTTAGGGTTTAAGGGTTTAGGATTTTAGGGTTTGGGGGTTTAGGGTTTAGGGGCTTAGGGTTTAAGGTAATAAGGGTGCTTTAACTTACTTGGGGTGAGGAGGGAATCAGGGAATATGTTATATAGGGAGTATATTGGGATTATGTTCCCTTATTCCCTACTATCCACATGAAAGCTATAGTTGCCGGGCCTTAGTATTGTCGAACATGTATTCATTAGGGTCCTTAGTCTAGGGTTTGGGGTTTGAATCAGTTCAGCTTGGGTTGGGGGTTTGCTGTGAGCACTGGAATCCCCATCAGCCAGCCTATCAGAGCTGAAGGATCGATCTCTTCATCATTGTCTGCGGACTTGCCCCTCGCTCAGTGAGACATCCAAGCTGAAGTTGAAAGCTAGCAGCCCATCAGTATGTGGGGAGTTCCCAAAAGTTAGGAGCCTGTTTTAAATTTGGTACCCCTAAGTATTAGGTGCCGCATTGTAATCTTTAACCGAAAGGGCCCATGATTTTAAGAACCACCCATGTGTTCTGGTGTAGGGTCAAGGCCACCTCATCCCCATATTCGGGAATGTACGGGCTTCGTGGTTGGGAGAAAATTCAGCTGGGCAGCTCTAATGTTGCGCGTGTCGCAAAGCGATTTGCATTTACCATCATTTACCTGGATGTCATAAGTCGGTAAATCGTGGCCCAAAGCCCACAGGACAACCCCAAAGTAACATTATTCTACATACCTTTGAGATTCCCTAAGTAGTATTTCCATTCTTTTCTACTACTTGTTCTAAATACTTAGGGGGTTCAGGTAAGGGTGCTTGCATCCTAGTTGTTGAATTACGTGGGTGAACCTTGAGCTTGTGGGAGCCGGATTCGCTTCCTCTTTTCAGTCTGTGAAGTTCAGCGTTTAGGGCTTAGGGCTCAAGGTTCAGCATGGTTGCTTTCCAGGTCCTGTTAGCTACACCAGATGCATGTCACAGAGTGTAGCGAATTTTGCCTTAAGCCCCTAAACCCTAAACCCTAAACCCCTTCAACGCAACGAAGCCCGCCGCGAGCCCAGCAGCGAAGGCAGAACTCGTCATGTCTGAGGCCGGAGGCAATGTTTTCGTCCCGCAGCTGCAGTTTCGGGTTGGTTCTGGGAGTTTGGGGGGTTGAGGATTTTAGGGTTTGGGGGGTTAAGGGTTTCAGGGTTTTGGGTTTGGGGGTTTAGGGTTTTGGGTTTTGGGATTTAGATTTGGAGGTTGTGGGCGTAGGGTGCAGGGTTTGGGGCTGGGGGTTCAGGATTTTGTGTCTAGGGTAAAGCGTTCAGGGAGTTTGGGGTTGACTACACCGGAAGTTTGCAGACATTTTTTGGGTCACTGTTGGGGTGGGGTCCTTATAGTGGGCACTGTCTCCCGGTTCAGGCTCTAAGGTGGGCTCTCGCTTGGAGCACGAGGCTTATTTGCAGTTAGAAGTGCAGTCGGAACCTAGCAGTAACCAAGTCCAGGGTAGTTAGGGAAACACCATTATCATTATCCCGAAGCTTCAAGTATGACTATGCAAGATGGGTGTCTCTTTGCGTCCTTCACGAGGTCTATGAGGCGGATTATGAGGCTAGAGAATAAGGAGGGTTGAGGGTTTACTATGTAGCGTGCGGGAGCAGTTGCTCGTGCAGAGATTCAATGAAATCGCTGCAGCAGACATCTCCAGTTAATGTCGTGAGCTTGAATAAGTCAACATGTGTGCCAGCTACCCCCTCTGTTCCGTGCTCAAAGACTGCCAAGGTCTGCATCTGTGGGCATGCAGTGAGGCCGTAGATTTGGCAGATGCTCGTATCTGCTTGAAGATGAACACCGGATTTCTGCTTCGCTCATCCCCATATCCCTGGATATGGGCAGAACCAGCATCAAGGGGCATCCCGAATGAGGGGCATCCAAACAAAACAACTATGGTCATTGATCAACGCGTGGGTTGCAGCGCGAGGTAGTGCCCAGAATCGGAGCTTTGCCTTCATAATTCAATTCTACAGTACAGCCGGCCTAGAAACATCTGCGACATCCTTCTGCAGGTCAAAGGAGGCACATTTTTTTGAATTCTTTCTATCAGGATGAATTCCCAGAGGAGAGCCATGGAACTTAGAAGGGGCGTGCTGAAGCAATGCTCAGTGCTTTAAACGAATTAGCTCTTGCTTGACCTGTACATACTGACGGAATTCCGGTTATCTGAAGAGGGCACTGTTTCATGCATTCATTAAGAATCTTTCCGCATGTGCCAGAATTCGCCCTATCCGTTATTCGAGGCCGCACTTTTAAACTTCCTCGTATCCCCCCTAATATCCGCCATGTGATCCCCAATACATCCCCCTCAAAGGAGTTTAGGCTAATTACAGCTCATTTGAGCTATAGTCTAAACTCCTAAAAAGGGGTTATATGGGGGACTATATAGGGGAGACTCTAGCTCATTTGAGTTTACAAGCTCAGGTGGAGAACTTCAGCCTTCTGCGTGTCTTTCGAATTGCTCGGATTGCTCGCTGCTGGGCGGTCAAGGGACGTTAGGGTTTGGGTTTTAGGGGTTTGGGGTTTAGGGGTAATTATAGGGTTTTAGGGTATAGGGTTTGGGGTTCAGGTGTGAGGGTTTAATGCTTAGGGCTTCGTCCCTCCAGTCCTCCGGGAGTTTTCCTTGTACCCTTGCTTTCTGAACTACTGCCATGAAATCAATGTATTGGAGACTCAACAACCCAAGGTGACGAACCTGAAAAATACAAGCTTGAGATGCTGGGGTTTGGGGCTCAGTGTTTGGGGTTCAGGGCTTGGCTTTTCGTGAGACGCAAGGATCTGCTCTGGTGGCGACTGGACTCTTTTCAGGGGAGATGACTGGCTTCCCGCTGTACCTGCCAAAGAAGATTAAAACAAATCGCAAACCCTAAGGGTCCAAGTACCTAATAATCATATACTTACCCAAAACCTGTACTATAATTACTATTACCCAAAACCCAAGTACCCAATTATTAGGTACTTGGACCCTCTGGGAAAAGCAAGAAGGCCAAGAAGGCGACGGCATCTCCTTCCTAGGAGACGGTAGTGGAAGATGTGACATTCGGCACCAGTTGCGGCTCTCGCTGCATGGGGTTGCAACCGCAACCGCCACAGCTGACGAGGTGCACCTCGGAACCGCTTCCTCCCATGCCTGCCAGGATGAAAGGGTTACTTGGAGGGTCAGGGGGACTTAGTAAGTAGGTTATTAATAGAGATATTTAGGGTTACTATATAGGTTCTAGGGGTTATTAACCTACTTACTAAGTCCCTCTGACCCTCCAAGTAGGAATGGTTTTTGGTTCAGATTAAGGATTGAGGGTTTCAGGGTGGCTGTTGAGATTACTCCCCAACACCCTCAGCCCCAAACCAAGTCTTGTGTGCGGTCCATAGCATACGATCTGGGATACTGGCTACGGAGAGCATCAATCTTGAGAAGTGCCGGCTTGCATGAATCCCTGTAGATGTCGCCCCGCAAAACTACCCATGAGCCCGTAGGTCCCCTGAAGTAGATAGAATCTGGCTTTGGGTAACTATATACCCCATATTCTATCTACTTGAGGGGGACTATGACTTCAGAGCAGCCGTCCATGTCTCAGAGCCTCCCCAATCATCGAACCACCGAGTTGCTAGAGGTTCATTGTAGATCTAGGTAGGGAAGTTGATTCTTGGTTTAGGGGTTTAGGGTTTAGGAGCTGTAACTTATTTTTCCTTAAAGCTACCACTGGCTACTACTATCCATCACGCGTCTCAGGACCCGTGGCTACCTCCGAAGATTGAGAGGGTAAAGCTTTATCTTTGGGGTTGTGTTAAAAGGTCAGGGAAGGGGCCATTGGGAACACACTTCCTTAAAGGGGGGTCCGAACCAAAATTGGAGCCTACCTCATGGCCACTTTGGGGCCACATATCGTGAACAACTGCCATGAAAAACTTCCGTGGAAGCCCCGCAGGCAGGAATGGAATGGTGGATCTGGGGGCGCCCGCCCCATTAGTATTGGGGGCAGCAAATTTTTGGTCTCGAAGACAACACACATATCAATGAGTGCCTCTGCGTCAGTTAAAGTGTACAAGATTGCAAGCCCTATCTGGTGAGCTTGTCTCGAGTTTTCTGAAGCTCTACTTTCTAGTTCTTGGTAGGAAATTGGGAACATAATCCCTAAACCATCCTAAACCCTAAACCCTAACATCCCTACATAATATATTCCCTTATTCCCTACTAAGAACCATCAATTCTCGTCAAGCTACATCCCGAAGAGGAGCCCTGTCCCGCCCACACGGGCACCCACGAAAGAGGTCCGTCAGCCTTCACAGTCTTTCTGCAAATTGGATCCTCTGCTGTATTCCAGTGGACTGCAAAATTTGAGAAGCCCACCCAAGTGCTAAAGTGTTATATAGCCCCAAACCTTCAAACACCTGACCGGCAAACAACTGGTTTGCTGTTAAGGAGCTCAAATTAAATTAACATAATGGGCGTGTAAATATATATATATGTATACATATAGTATTTAATAGGGTTTCCCCCAATATAGTAGCTTGCACAGCCTAAACCCTAAACCGCATGTATACATATATATATATATGTATCCCTATGACCCCAATATAATAACTTAAGTTAAGTTCCTCAACAGCAACCCAGCCGAAGAAAATCCAAGGTCTGCTGAAGTTGTTCCGAAGGTTCAGCTACCTCAAGGAGTTCCTCGTTTATTACCATTACTCAGGGTTTGGGGGGAGGGTCATTTTGGTTTCGAAACTTCGAGATTAAGGAGATTTGGGAACCCTAAGTAATGGTAAGTTTATATGAGCTTGAGGGTTTAGGGTTTAGGATTCAGGGAGCATCTTCCAGGTGTTAAGCAGTCTCGCAGTCTCCATACGAGCCAGAATCTAAATTCCTTAAAAGGGGGTTACATAGGGCATTATATAGGGGCCTGCTACATTTGTTATTAAAGGGGGTACTTGAAGTTTAGATTATGGCTCATACAGCGCCAGAAGAATTATTTGAAATCAGGGAAAGGGGTGCTTCATGCTTTGGGATTGGAAGTTTGCAGGGATTCTTCGGTGCAAGCCTTCAGTAGTCAGTTGTGATCCTAGTGCGCGCCATGTAGGTTTACTGTTCCTGAGTTGTACCCGTAAGGCTATACCCTTATAAGGGACAGCCCCAAGATGGCCCTTACATGAACGAATGTAGTCCCCAGGGGTTCCATGCAAGCATCCCCAAACCCAAAGGTACAACCTTAAGAGATACAACCAGGAAACCCCTGATACAAGCTGGTGGTTAAGTGTGTTCCACTAAAGAATCGGCATTAACTCAAGTTCATGAGCTCTTCCCTTAGAGCTTTATCGCAAAAGGCGTCTAGAAACAACGTCTAGGCCACATGAATTCCTTGACCCTAGACCCTAAAGCCTAGACCGCGCAAGACCTGGAGCCACAGGCGAATTCGCCGGCAAGAAACTGAGGGACCATGAAGCCTTCCATGAAATCAAGTCTGAAAAAGTTGCTCTTTGAGATGAGGCTACTACACAGTTACCAATATTCTGGGCTGCTACCATGTTCTGGGCATACAGAAAATCATGGGTTTTCCTCATTTCAGTAAAATTAGAAGAGCTCCTGAATAGCAGCCCATTATTGTAATCCTAGATTCCTTGTAAGATTCTGGTACAGGGTTTCTGAAACAGACTCAATATGATGTACAGTAATTCTTTAACTTCGGCTTCTACCATAGTTCCCTCAAGTCCTACACCCTCAACCCCTAAAGCCAGGCATACCAGGCCGACCTCCGAAGCTGGAACATCAAATCCCCAAAGCCCCCAGCGAGTAGCCCCCACCTGAACTTTCGAAAGACGCGGATTTTTTGTTATTTAGTTTTGATGCGTTTTATCTCACTTGTTCTTGCTACTTTTTTAATTTCCTTTCTTATGGGGTGGGTGGGTTCCGGCCAGTATCTTGCCTACTTGTGAGATAAAAGGGGGAAGTTGCAAAAATTATCCCATTTCCGAGCTTTAACTTTTTAGCATTTTCTGCAACATTGAGGAGGACTTGAGGGGCGTGCACTCAACCTCAAACCCTAAAACCCTGAATCCCAGAACCGTAAACCCCACACCCTGTCGCCACCCTTTCGAGTCCGCACCAGGGCAGCTAAGCGCACGCTGTTGCGACAAACCCTACCCCCCCAACACCCTAAACCCTAAAACATAGAGCCCTAAAATCTTACACCCTAAAACCCTAGAACCCTAAACTGTTAGGTTGCGAAAATTGCTATCCATGGCTACCTCGTGCATGCGCACCTTATGCTGGTCCTTCATCTTCTGCTTCATGGTCATGTGCCTCAGCTGCCTTTTCGGTTATAGTCTCCGGAAAGTAGATAGAACATTGGGTTTTTATGGGGTTATACAGGGATAATGGAAAAGAAAATGGAAACTGTTATATTATAATAGAGTATAGATTGCGGTTATAGTCCCCCTTAAGTAGATAGAATATGGGGCATATGGGGGTCTCATTATAATATACTCAAAGCCATATTCTATCTACTTGGGGGGAGCATTTTGGGTTAGGGCTTCGGGTTGAGGATTTAGGGTTTAGGGAGGGGGTCTAGGGCTTAGGATTTGAGATTTAGGGTTAAGGGATGGGGTGTAGGGTTGAGGGTTAAGGGGTGGGGTTTAGGGTTACGGGATTCAGGTAGCGTTGAAAGTTTAAGCTGCTGGGGTTCAGGTTTCAGGCCATGGGGAATTGACGAAGCAAGCCTGCTGATTGTGTCCTGTTTTTAGGCCTCATACCCGCAAATGGCAGTTTCCCAACACAAAATGACCCCAATATAGACCCCAAATGCTATAATCCTTGTCATTGGGACCCCCAGAAAGGTACCCCTAATTGTTGGGAAACTCCCAAATCAGGAATGACATTTGAAATACAGTCCGTGAAAGCCAGGAATACATTGATCAACTACAGCACATTGCTATGCCTTGCGCCCCACTTCAACCTTCAAGTTTGCCTTGATCCCAGGACCATTTGGGCCATGCTGATGGTGGATCTTGTTCAGCCGCAGGGGCCCCAGTGGCTTACAGAGGAGAATCATGAGGATTGCATGCGGAGTTATCCAGAGCAAAGCCATGACAGCGGCAGCAGAGGTTGGATACTGAGCCCACTCAGTAACAGTTGGATAACATAGTGTAATTGTAACATATATAGCCATTGATATCACCCCTATTATAGGCTGTCTCTGGGTGGAGGCAGTTCCCGCCTTTTTTTATTGTCATGTGCACGACGGCTGTTATGCTTGTTCTTATTTCTGCCGCAGAGGTAGTGGGAATGATTACTTCATCGGACTGACGTAGTAACTCTACTACGTAGGATCAGGGTGTAGGGTTTAGGGTAAAGCTGACGTGCGTCAACATGATTTTGCAGGTGCTTTGGCGGAGTGGATCCCTACAACAAGGCTTCCAGGAAACCCCTTTATCGTCCCTACATCCCTCCCCCATTCCCCCCAAACACTGCTAAGACTATGGCTATCATATGTACTATATCCTAAACTCTTTAAAGGGGGGGTTATAGGGGCTATTAAGGGGGATACTAGGAGTTTAGATTATAGCTCATATGACTCTTGTAGGGGCCTTCTTCTAGGAGCTGGGATTGCAGACTATGATGTAAAACCTTAAACCCGGCCTCACTAGGGTTTCGGCTCCAGATGGGCGCGTAAAACAAGTTTGCTGTTGAGGAAGTTGAGCCTATGATATACTATACACTGGTTTAGGGTTTACTGTAAGGGTTTAGGGTTTAAGGTTTTTACACTGTACACGCATACTATGGTAACTTAGTTTAAGTTCCTTGTTTGCAACCCAAACAAAGGCAAAACAGTCTTCGCAAGGACTTGGCTCATAATCCCCTCCTCCTAATATGAACGCACCACCCCCCCCACCCCATTGTAAAATATTCCCAATATATTATGATATACCACAATGGGAATATTAAAGCGGGTGGGAGGGGGCCTTTAATATCAGGGGGAGGGGATTACCCCAAACCCCCAAACCCTTAAGCCCCAAACACCTAAAGCCTCCCTAAACCCTGAGCCCTAAACCAATACAAGAGCAGCTTACCTTGACCTCGTTGCCAAAACCTTGCATTTGTGTTGCGGAATTTCTTGGAGCCGCAAAGTTGCTAAGAGTTGTAGAGTATAGGGATTTCCCAAAATTAAGGGGTACCTTAAAACATGGATATTGGGGGGTATATAGGGATATAGAGGGTTTAGGGTTTCCCCAAGTTAGGGATATCTTTTTGAGGGTCCCTATAATAAGGACCATCGTAATTGAGTTCCCCTAATTTGCGAAACTGCCATATGGGACAATTGGTTTTAGCGATCCAGGTATACAAATTAAATCGCGAACGTGGAAAATAACATGGAACATGAAATGGACACCGGGGTTATAAAGAGGGGTCTGACCAGACAAATATGACCTACATCGGGCCTGCAAGTCTGTAGATATCACCTACATTACTGGGTAGGTCCCTGAGATATTTGATATTTTCCCTAATGGCTTTAATAAGGGACCCTATACAGTAACATTTTTCAAATGGTTTTAGGGGCTAACCCAGATTAGGTTATTTGGATACCTGGGGTGAGAGTTGCAGTGACCACGGCGCACAACTTTTGAGAACCCTCGTCCTCCCGTACCATCTTCACAGTATTCCGTCGCACACAGTTTGTGTTGAGTAGGGTACACCCTTACCTGATCAGCTACCGCTTAAACTTGGATTTCATAGGTCCTTCAGAAATGGCCCTGCAATCGCTTAGTTATTACTTTGGGGACCTAATCCGCGACAGCCACTATTATGTGAGCTCTGCAGCTTCAAAAAGACGCCTCATCCCCAACCCCGCTGACGGTTGGGTAGTGATGACCCTCTTACCAGTAGGTTGAGGGCAATGTAAAGCGACCTCACCCGACCTCCTCACCCTAAATAGTGGGCTATACAGGGCATATCACCAAAATGGTCTTAAATGGGGACTTGAACTTATTCTAAATTAGCCTAGTATCATCATCAGGAAGCCCCTAGCCCCAGACCCCAAACCGAGACACCCCAAAACCCGGAACCGTGAACTCGACAGCCTAACCCTAGACCCTGAACCGTCTAGAAACCTGAAACTCTAAACCCTAAACTGTTGACTGGAATTCCTAAATCCTTAGACCTGAACCGTTAGCCAGAAGCTCAAAACCCTAATCCATGAACAGTTAAGCCCTAAAGCCTTAACCTCAACCCTTAAACCCTAAACCCTAGATAACCCATTATATACTCGTTTCCATTTTCTTTTCCATTATTCCAGTATAACCCCAATAGAACCTCAACCCAAAGAACTTAACCCCAAACCCTAAGCCCTAAACCCTAAACCCTAAGCCCTAAACCCTAAACCCCTAGGCTCATCCTCGAGTTGGGCCGAGCTGGTGAGTTCAGCGATTGCGAGCAGTGCCTTCGCGCGGCTGCATCTGTCTAGGGCTCAGAGTTGAAGTCTTTGGGGGTTAGGGTTTAGGGTTTAGGGTTTAGAGTTGGGGGTTTAGGGTTTAGGGTTTAGAGTGTGGGGTTTAGGGTTTAGGGTTTAGAGTTGGGGGTTTAGGGTTTAGAGTGTGGGGTTTAGGGTTTAGGGTTAGGGTTTAGAGTTGGGGGTTTAGGGTGTCTATGCTCGTTGTCTTTATTTAGGTCATGTGTTGGAACCCTTCGGATTCTCGACCTGCCTGGATTTAGAGGCAGAAAGCCCAATATCCTTTTAATTAGGGAATATACCTTAAATCAAATTAGGGATCCTAGTCTCACTTAATTAGGGTACATTCACTAACTAGGGGCAAATGTTGAGCTGACAATAAGTTCTCCCCCCCTACCTCTCAGATCTTCTCTTTCGTTTTTGGTTTTCGGAAAGGGGGGGATTGCAATACTAAACTCAGGGGTTGGGGTAGTTCCAGGTAGCGCTGCTCATAGTACTAGTAGTACATACAAGTAGAAGGGAACCTTTCAAATCCTGATATGTTCGGGCGAACAATATTATTATGGTCACCCCTTTAATATTCTTGCCGCTGGAACTTGTTTATGTGTTTTCTGGCTCCGAACTTGTTCAAATCAGAAAGCAAACGTAGTCTTTCGGCATTTTTCTGGCCCGGTAACAAAATACTTTTGTCGCCCCATGTTTAAATGTTAGCTCAACAATATAGGGCTTTCCGAGAAAGCAATAGCGGGTTTGGGGTTCGGTCACTGACTTCGGCTTTTGCCGAAGAGGGACGAAGCATACGGGTCTGAAGAAGCCGAGAATGACCTGGGCGTCGAAGGCAAGTATAATTTAGGTGGACCCCCCACCCAGCAATAGTGACTATAAGGGATAATAAGGATCATATTAGGGTCCGATTATATTCCTATTATACCACTATTGCCGGGTGGGCATCCTCCGAAAGTATTATTGTTTGTTGCACATACTCTCGAGGCACCCTAGATCCTAGACCTTCCTCCCTTAAACCCTGAACCTTAAACCCCAAACCCTACTCTTCTGTAAAAGCCCCTGTTAAGTAGATAGAAGATGGGCTACATGGGGATCTTGAAAAAACCCAAAATCATACTCTATCTAGTCAGGGGGACTATACCTTGGGGGAGGGTCCATGGACTGCTCGCCGCACCTATTGCAATGGGGCAGGTTATGGATGCGAACCTGCTGCTCTTCAAGAACCTGGAATGCATTCATGTCGTGTTTGCTATAAGAACAGGGGTTTCCCAAAATTAGGGGTACCATTTGGGGTGCCAATAAGATTTCTAGTATTCTAGGGTCTATATTGGGGTCCCCATAATTACTTTGGGAAACTGGTATACAGGGACGAGTAGAGTAGGGTTTAAGTAGGTATTATGCAGAGACTAGGCGTATTGTATATCTTTTTGGGGGGTTGTATTGGGGACCCAAGTCGATAGATACCACTTACTCGCGACCCGAAAGTCTATACTCAATACCTACTTTGGGCTACTGGCATCCTAGGGCTCCTTGGCACACGAGCAATTCTTATACTATCACATTCAAATTTGCTTACATCTTCTGATATATCCCGCATCTCTTAGTAGGAGTGGGTTTGGATGCTCCACCTTCCGATGATGCGATCTAAAGACGAGCCCAGTCTTGCGACTTCTAGTCATAAGTAGCCATGTGCTTTCCCTACGCCCTAAGCGCTAAAACCCTAAACCTTCAACCCTAAACCGGCTCTATGGCCCGGCAAGGGGGGATACCTTCCAATCCAGGGCTTAGGGTCTAAGGATCTGGGTTTCGTTGCCTTTGCAGTGAGAGCGAGAGGGTTAATCGGAAAAAGCAGTGGTCCCTGCATGAGGGTCGCGACAAGCTTCCAGGAACTCGGTGGTCTTCGACATACAGGCTTCTGAAAAAAGAGGGATCCCTTGTAGGGGGTCCCCAGAATGAATGCATGGTGCATTGAGGCCGGAATACCTCCTAATGTGTGTTCAACTTGACGTTCGTTACGGATATCTTTCTGTGCCAGGACATCTAAACCTAACCGTGGGCAACAAGTCGCCTTTACATCTGCCATAGCCCTTGTCTGAGCAGTGAAGAGTACTTGTAACCTCTCATCCCACTTAGTGTCAAGGGCGGCCACCGTTGAGAGAAGGTAACAAGGCAACCCGAGGAGTCCCTGAGGAGGTCCTCCAATCGAATCCTATATGAGCTATAGTCCAAACTCCTTAAAGGGGTTTGCATAGGGGATTATATAGGGAACTGCTATAAGGGTTATTAAGGGGGATACTAGGAGTTTCGATTACAGCTCATATTATGTTCAGGAAGGGCTTAAGGATTTCCATTTCATCCCAGAGCACGGGCCCCTCACTTTTAGACCCTAATTAAGGGTCCGTGTAGGTATGTGGGGACCCAAGGCGTTCCCATAGAGGTAAGTTAGGGCCCCTTTCAGAAAGCTCTCCCCCAAACCCTGAGCCCCAAGCCGTG
The DNA here is from genome assembly GCA_905231905.1 of Symbiodinium pilosum. Classification (NCBI taxonomy): domain Eukaryota; class Dinophyceae; order Suessiales; family Symbiodiniaceae; genus Symbiodinium; species Symbiodinium pilosum. The sequence goes on along the minus strand of CAJNIZ010043531.1, from coordinate 8,907 downwards.
AACCCTAAAACCTGAACCCCCACACTGAACTCCCCTGGACGATCAAAGGACGGTGATCGCTGGCGACAGCTGGGGCAAAATTGCAGTGCCAGTGATTGAGGTGGTTTCAGGGGCACTTGCGGGTTTACATAGTGACTATATGGAGGTATATAAAGGGTATATAGGGATTGTATAAGACTGGCCTCAACCCTGAAAGTAGGCAGATTGTCGGGCTTGTTTAATTGGCTTGGGGCCATTATGCTACAGACTTCTCTAGTCCAGGTACCAACCATAATGCCCCGAACTAGTCACAACTAGTGAGGATGGGTTACTTTGTGATACAGTTGATACTTGAAATCCTGCCCCTAAACCCTAAACCCTACACCGACTATGATAACTGCCGAGGTAGGGTTTGCTCGTCATGCAAAGCGTTTCTGTATCAGCCTAAAGAAGCTTCAAAGGGTATTTGCATAGATGTATAGGGCATAGGGTCCAAGGTTTGGGGTTGCTCCGACTCCATAAAAAAGACATGTCCCCCCAATATTCCTCGCCTCCTTTCCACTTCCATGGTATATAACTAGGGAGTGTGGAGTCGTTATCCGGGGGAGGTGAGTACTGAGAACTTGCGAACCTAGATCAGGCAAGGAGGCTGGTGCTCAGCTGTTTTTTGTTGACTTCCCTGGCTGTTCGCATGCGCAGCTTGTGTACCTGTAGCTCAGTGCAGTTTAGTAGTGAGATCCCCCCCAAGATAAGTAGGCATAACCCAAAAAGCTGTAGGTACTTGAGATTGAAGATATGGTTTAGGCCGCATGTTGACACTTCGAGGCTTCAATGTTTGGAATTTTGTTGCAAAGGGGGTCTCGCTTGGTCGGGTTTAGGGATTTCGGGTTAAGGTTTCAGGGTTTGGGGTTAGGTGCATACCTTTACTTAGCTCTTCACTGTTCCTTGAGCTAAACAGCAATGCAAATACTTAATCACGCATGGGGCATTGGGTTGGACCCTTAAACCCCTAATCCCTTACACGTCCGAAGCCTTGAAAACCCTTGAAGAATCCCAAGCCATGCAACCCTCCCACATCCTCCCAATCTTTCAGAAGTCTGGCAAAAAATGGCTCGGAGGCGTATCCAGGCACCGCGGTGATCTTCGTGGGCTCGTTGCTGACGTTGGTCTTCGGGGTGTGGGCCACAGCCGAGCATCTCACTGATGGCCGCTAATAAAGCCCAAATGGGTTCCGAATTCTCCTAACTACTAACTACTGTAAGCACCAGCAAGGTATTTGAACAGCTTACCGAAGCAGGAGTCGACCCAGATTGTGCTATGATATTCTCCTTGTGCAGCTATTGCGGCAGGTGCTGAACCTCATTGTGGCCGTTGTAGTGCCCTGGAAGCATTGGGTTTCGGAGCATGGCAGGAACGCAAGCCAAGGGCCTTTGGTATGCTTCTCCTTTTGCCCTTGCGTGTCAGCAAGTGGAGTGACAAATATTAAGCTAGCCTCCCTCTAGCTCTTTGGCGGGTGAGGTCGAGGGATGTTTCAGGAGGCGGCGCATGCTGCATCAGATTCAACCCATGAAAGAAAATATGGGTGGTTGTCAAAATTATGGTCCCTTCTTGGATCCCTACTATAATACAGCACCTAATATTTGGGTACCCAAAAAGGGACCATAATTTTGACAAATACCCATATGCTGAATGGAGGTCGACACTTTTGCCGAAGCTCGAGAGAAGGATGTGCTGAACCTCGCTGAGGAGACATAGGGCTGGTATCTGAAGGGTACTTGGAGGGTCAGGGGGACTTAGTAAGTAGGTTAAGCATGGGGATATTTAGGCTTAGTATATGGGTTATAGTTATAGGGGCTATTAACCTACTTACTAAGTCCCCCTGACCCTCCAAGTAGGAGGGCTCATTAGCTTTCAGAGGCTTAGGAACTGGGTCTATAGTCCCCCTTAAGTGTATAGAACATGGAGTCTATGGGATCTTATTATAACATACCCGAAGCCATATTCTATGTACTTAAGGGGGACTATATCGTGATAAACAGCACGGGTGCCTTGACAGTCGCGCTCCTTTCAGGGCTTCGTTCAGCTTTCCCCGTCCCAGTCTGCTTTCCTACTACCAACACACATCGGTGACGGTAGGAGATGGAGACGGACATCGAAATGGACAAGAAATTTCTGCAGATTCTCAGCTTCATCTCAGGAGTTCTGGGTGAACAGGCAGCAAAGCTGTTTGCCAGCAGCTCCCAGCGGATTTACATGGTGATATTTAGGAAGCATTCGGTATAGAATTTATGTTCTATTTCTATTGCCAAAGTTTGTTGCAAAAGGACGCATAGCTCAGAATTGCACCAACTTAGCAATTTAGTGTGCGTGCTGCATTGATGAGTGTAATGTTCATTTGCGTTCTGCAAAATATTTCGGTTATTGCTGCCAGCAGCATAATTCCAACTAATACGAATTCGTAGTATTGACAACAATGTGATCTTTGGTCAAAGGGGAGTCTTAAGGAGCCAGCTGGGGTAGAGATCAAATGCCCAGGCCTCGGCAAAACCCACGGGGTTTAGTGGGTTTAGGGTTTGGGCGGGGTTTAGGGTTTCAAGTGCGCAGTTTAGGGTTTAGGGTACCTCCTACCTCCTGGACTCCTGCAGCTGCTGCTTCTGCTTGTGAGCAGCCCTGGATGCAAATTATGCAGTCCATACCACTAATTGCCCAGACCATCCAAGTCCCACTTAAATGCGAGCTACACGGTCCCTACTCGTAGTAGTTGATGATTAGGACATGATAGCGGCTACTTGGAGGTTCTGAGAGAACTCTAGCCGCTCTGGCATTCCTTTGCCCTTCAAAATGTATAGTCCCCCTGAATACAGAATAGCTAGAATACAGGGGATATGGGTTGTCTCCTTATGGTCTTGGCAAATTGCATGTTGTATCTACTTTGGGGAACGAATCCTTCATGTAGATTGTGGAGTGCTGTTGGACATTCCTAGCACCATACATGCCAGAAGATCCTGGGGAGAGGACTCTTAGGATGGGGGGTTTGTCGGTTGAGGGTAGAGGGTTTCAGGGTTTAGGGCTTAGGGTCTAGGCTTTGGGGAGCCGAGCGGAGCTGGAATCACCTCCCACTTTAGAATTCCCAAGTGGGATCTGCATGAGATTCAATCGAGAGCAGAAGAACACATAGCGCGCCACTTGTCCCAGAGCATGAGATTCCCTGTTGCGGGCATACAGGTGACATTCACTCTTACTGCTTTTGGCTGCTCACAGGTGCTTGACAAGGAGTGGAGAACTGAAACTTTGAGGTTCCCTCCGTGGGCCCTGCATTATCGAATGCATAATACGCATTCAAAAATCACAGCCCAGAAATGCCTTCCCCTACTAATCCCCTCACCTAATGAACGTTCTCCTTATTCTCCCTACTATATAGTAGTACTATATAACTGGGTAGTAGGGAGTGGGGGTGTTTATTGTCAGCGGCAATGGATTATAGACCATCTGGAACCGGCAGAATAGTCCCAGTTACATAACCATATATAAGCTTATATATCCCCATGTAGCCCACTGGAAGGGGATTGGGTTAGCAGAAGGGGCGTGGGTGCTCTCAGGAAAATTTTCGACCGCGTGGACGAAGACGGCAGTGGCTTGGCGTTTGATTTTGACAGTAAGTAAAATAACTGGTCTTGGTAACCCCAGCTCTCACGATTGGGACCCTGTGACCTCTATATGACTAGCATTGCCAAATACACTGGGGGTTGGGTGCACCAAAATCCTCTTCGCAGAAAGAGTGTCTGAAAAACTGACCCCTATACGACTCTTAACGGGGCCCTATACTCTCTTCAGAGTGCCCATACATCCCCGGAATGCCAGCAGGTATGCCCATTCTAATACCACTACTCGTACTATTACCATTGCTACTACAGCCACTCCCTGCTACTGTTGCTTCTTCTACCACCACTACCCCTACTACTCCTTTACTGCCCCCTTTCGAACCATGCCCCTGCCCACACCCTCGTGTTCCTGTGAACCAGAAGGAGGAGACTGAATCAGTCCATTGAGCGGTTACCCGTACAATATCCCTCAAGGCCCCAAACGTTACCCTATTCTGATTCCCAGATATCCCTACTTGGAGGGTCAGGAGGTTAGTAAGTATACTTACAATTCCCATAAACCATAGAGCAACCCCAGTTACCCCCCTTTTAACCTGCTTAGTAATTCTCCTGCCCCCAAGTAGGGTCCCTTAGGGCCCCCCAAAGCTATAGCTGGATCTGCACAGGCGGTGAGCTCACGCTAAGCGAGCTAATTGAAGGAGCAAGGAAGGTGTGGGCCCCAGGCTGTACCGGGTGTTTGTTGAGGAAATTAAACTGAGTCACATTACAAGGAAACCAAATTATTTGCTATGTATCCACATTATTACACAGTATTAGTAACTTAGCTTAGTTTCTTTAATTGAAGCCAAGTTATGCATAGCTGCCTTAAAATCACATCCATGCTCCTTGTGTGTGTTTTGGCTCGTTGTTCTGTGTAGCTCCGTTGCGGAGAGCAAGCCTGGGCCCTTCCAGGGCTGGCCTTGCGCAGGGGGTTTCCCAAAATTAGGGGTACCTTTTTTGGGATCCCCATAATAAGGACTATAGTATATTGGGGTCTATATCGGGGTACCCTTAATTTGGGGAAACTACCATTTGTAACGTTGTATGCCCTGCGCTTCTGACTCGTGTTCCAAGGATTCAGGGAGCAAAATTAGGCTGGGACCCCACACAGAAAATGGCAGCATATTAGGAAGGTATAAGGACATCAGTATAATGTCCATCATCCCTTACCAGGGGTGGGGGCCTTGCCTAAGACCCACAGCTCTTTGACATGGCTTGCAGGTCTGGATGTTAGGCTGTGACGGTTATGTTGGGGATGGCCCAGCAGATAGCAAGAGAATCCCATATAACCCTAATATAACCCCAAATATTATCCCCATATAACCCCAATATAACCCTCATATTAGCCCAACGGGTAAAAGGTTGAGGTTCTGAATTGAGCATACAACAGCCAGGTTCCGGACCTTGGGTCAGGGTTTACTATACGCTCGGGGTTTAGTTCAAAGGGTTTAGGGATATTTCCCAGATAATGGAGAGTCAAATGGAAAAGAACATGCCCCTTACCATCCACAGACCGGGGCATTAACCCAGACCCCTGATTAATAAACCCCCTCCCATCCCCTCCCCTTAATAGGGATTATGATAGGGATCCTAATGCTTAAGGCCCTTAAAAGGAGTGGGTTTATTAATCATGGGTCTACATCAGGGTAGTCTAGTACACTAATGTTACAACTTCAGGACACAGAATTTCAGAGCCGTCTCCGCGTGATGGACATCGACGAGGCGCCAGGATGTGGGTCAGCACTGTTAGTAGATGAGGGACTTTCAAAACCAGATGTTATTCTAATGGCTTCCACATGAGCCATAGTCTAAACTCTCGAAGGGGTGGTTATATAGCGGATTACATCGGGGACTATAATAGGGGATATTAAGGGGGATGCTAGGAGTTTAGATTCTGGCTCATATCACAAAACTTGTACATGCAATATACACACTTCCCAGCTTCCAATTTTCCATCATCTTCTCAAATCGCTTCTACGGTATGGACGGTATGGAAACTCCAAACCCCATGGTTGCAATGGTTCCCCATATGGGAGCTTCTCAAAATAATCCCTATATAATCCCTATTAAGGACCCCCATAATCCCAATATAATCCCTATATATCCCTTGGGGTCCCTAGGGTACCCCCTTTTTGAGAAACTCCCCACATGCCATGCCTCGCTGGTTTCCGCTATGCACGGGGTGCCTACCTTTAGGGTTTAGGTCTGGATTCTTTAGAACGAAGCATTTTGCGATATCCAGTTTCAGAGCATCACCGCAGCCGGAAAAAATGATATCTCCAATACAAGGACCGGCCTAGATCATATTCCCTCAATGTTGAAACCACCCACCCCCTAGCATGAACACCGAATACCCCACTCCAATTCTGGTATATTCAACTGCATGGGGAACATGGAACCTAGACCCTCCTCCTACCATTTATTAGGGCCTACGTACCCACTATTAGGGACCATATATCCCCAATTAAGGGTACAAGGAGGGTCCTGGAAGATACAACAATAGGGAGGCAGGGGCTTTACTAAACGAGGTACATTTGCCCCGTTTAAACCGAGTGTCCATTGTATGTTTCATGTTCTTTTCCATGTAATCCTCCAATGCAGCCTGGTATCGGGTTTAGGCTTCAGATGTTCAGCTTCAGGGCTTCCATGATGCAGAATCAAATCGAAAAGAAGTTCGAACATGAAATGGAGACTGGGATTATTTGGGTTATATAATGTACAACTTTCAATCATGTAACAACACCCCCCCCCATCCCTAGGTGGGCTACTTTCGAAGAAGACCCTACGAGCCTCATCAGCAGAAAACACAAAGAAGGGTCTAACATCCGAGTTCAAGGCAAGGTTACCATACCCAACCTGGAAACCTCGAAAAAGCCGTGCGGAGTGCAGGCTACACGCCGCCTTCAAAAAAGGGAGCTGTTGCCGGGGTTTCATGTTAGTGTGAGGGAGGGGATGGGGGATGTTACAAGGCCGACCTACAGCAGCTCTTCCAGATGATCGACACAGATGGCGTTTCAGCAGCAGTTTTGCTTCGGAAAGGAGGTTTCATAGTTTAGGGCTTAGCGTGTACTTGGTTCAGAGAGGGGAAAACTTAGCAAGTAGGTTAATAATGGGGCTGACTGTGGTTACTATAGGGTTTGTCGGGGTTATGGGTATACTTATTATGTCCCCATGAGACCCTCCAAGCAGGATTGAAGATTTGGGGGGGGTGCTCCGGGTTTAGAGCTAGGTCTAGGGCCTGAAATTGCCAACATGATAGTCCTAGATTCCTGGTTTCCGTCTGGTATAGGGTACACCTCCAAATGACATGGGTCAGGAATTATGATGAAGCTCACACATTTGCCTTGAAACTGGACCGATTTCAGGCGCTTCGTTGAATGTTGTCGCCGGGCAGGCACCTCTTCGCAGGTTTACGCCGGGGTAAACAGGAGACGTTGCAGCTGACACGCTGCTAGCCGGTCTCATTTTGGCAGCCTGAAATCAGAGGTGCTGAAAGACACTTCGAATAATTAGGGTCCATGATTGATTACCAGTAGACTTGTCCTTCCAAAAGTTGTCAAGTCCGAACCAAGATTCCGGAACCGTGGAGCGTGACGAGTTCATCCAACCACTCAGTCGGTGGGTCCACGAGTCTAAGCGCCATGGCATGCAGGGCAGGGGTGGGTTTCGTGCTTAGCGGTTTTGTGGGGATAGAGGGTGATATCAGTTATATTGGGATAACGGAAAATAAAATGGAAACTACTATAGGGTAGGTTTGGGGCTTAGCGTCTCGGGCTTTAGGCGTTGGAAGCCTTAGGGTTTTGGGGCTTATGGGGTAGGTTTGACAATATGCAAATTATGTCCCAAAGGCTCCCCCAAGAGTTGAGGAAGCAAACACAAGCTGCAAGGGCTTCCAAACTTCGATGACATTTCGTTTGGGTGTGAACAGGATGCTGGAGATCCAAGTGGAACCTCCAAAAACTTGCATAGCGGATTACAAAACATAGGACTTTTCTTGGGAGAGCCTCGAATATGCGGTGTGTAGGATTTTGGGATCCATATCGGGGTCCCCCTATTCATGGAGACTACCGAGTGAATGTCGGGGCCTTGGAAGAGGATGCCTGCAACTAGGGTACCCCTTTCACAAGCCCGAGTCCATCCGAGTCCTTGGAAACTGTTGTATGGGTTTAGGGTTCAGGGTCTTTAGGGTTTAGGGTGACTAGAAACTCGTGTTTACTGAAGCTGCACATTCGAGGTATGTCCTCACACAAAAGAGGTCATCTGACAGGCATGCAAACAAATAGATTTTGGGCTTGCGAAGCAAGCTAGGATAAGAGTGCCCAAGATGCTCCTCCTGCAACTGCAACAGTATGGCGCGTCTACAATATCAAGATACGAAAGCGCCTTCGCCAGCTATCTACATGCCTGGTGGGAATAGTTTATTTTTGTAATTCGTAGTACTAGCAGTAAGATGAAGAATAGCTTTCTTCTCTGCGGCAGTGGCCGTCCCAGAGCGAACAAGTTTTCCAGTAGTGGGTCCTTTCTCCAATGGTCGCTGGTTTGGGACAAAAGTGAACCCATGACAGGGAAGCCCCTACACGCACTAGAGCCTAAAGCTCTGAGCCTCAGGACAGCTCCCCGCTTCATCAAGTACAACTTGATGCGATCTCTGCATGAGCAGGAGCAGTACCTCGTTCTTTTCCAGCCGGCAATTCTTGGATTTGACTCGGGGTTCAGGTGGCTAGGGTTTGGCATGAAACGGCCTTCTCGGCAGGATATAGGGTCAGGCGGAATGTGGCTTTCTGATGTTGGGAGCTTACGGCGCATTCCATTCAGTTTTTCTCTCGTGCTAGCTGTTGAAGATTGTTTCTGCTTTGGGGAAAAGATAATGTTGGACTCTGCTTTGTCTGTGCCCCCCACCCCCGCCCTTGAACAATTTAGGGGACACTGACCACTGACTTAGAATGATTTGGGGGGTCTCAGCTGAATCCTAAAGCCTAAATCCTAAAGCCTAAACCCTATTAATCCTAATGGTATTACTTTTAGTATTAGTATTCTAATTAGCAATTAGGTGCCCTTAAGCTGAGCTCTGAACTGTTCAGGGTTTGTAAGGAAATACTGAAATAGGGTTAGGGTTTAGGGAGGTTTTAGGAACTAGGTATGCTTAAGCTCTCTGACTTGACCTGATAAAGAAGAAACTGAATTAAAACTGAAGGTTTTAGGTCTTCTAGCGCCCAATTTTTTATTTTGGCCCCCAACCAAACATATGCCGACCCTGAATAGTTTCCCCGAAGCTTGACATTAAAGA